>VDFB02000363.1:125850039-125928461 GCA_007258455.2 Sequoia sempervirens | reverse complement strand
CATAGATCTATAGCTTTTGATTTTTCTGGGTTTCAATGTCGAAAAGTCAAAAATTAAATCTATAGGGTAGATTTTGTGATTTAACAACTTTGACAACTTTTCAATTCTTTCTCTTCAAAAGGTCTTCAATCCTTCTTCAACCTAGATCTGCAATCACACACACAAGAGAGAAAAAAGTTTGTTTTTGGGTGAATGGTGGTTTTCCTTCATCAAACCCTGTTTTGGTACCTAATCAAATCTTGAATTGAAATGAAACATGAAAGATGGAATGAAGAATGAACAAAGCTATGTTACCACTCAACAAACCCCTGAATGAAACCTTGATAATGGAGATCTTAGGAGGTCTGCAACTTGCATGAAATAGTTGAATTGGAAGTGGATCTTAACACTTGAATAATGCTTTGAATGCTTGAACTTGATCTCAAAATCTACATCACAATGCTAGCTCCAAAAGCATGCATGATGCAAGAAGACTTTGACATGATCAATAGATCTTGATTGCTACAATAAATCTTTGATATATTGCTCTAGAATGCTCTTGATCATCAACTTTTCTTTAGGAATGCTTGCATAAAAATTATAGTGAAATTAGTGAAATAACCTTGTATTTATAGGTATGTATCCTTAATTTCCAGAAAATTCAAATATCACAAGCCAACATTGAATTATGGATTTGAAATTTTTAAAATACCACCAAAAACATAATTTAAATTTAGGTCCAAAGGTCTAGGGAAGACACATTCGCCCATGGGTGAATGGGTCTCAGGTCCCTATTCCTAGAACATGCATTGCTCAATGTAAAGTGTTATGTATTGGCATTAATTATTGTTGGGTTTCCCCTTTAGAAAATGTAATTTGTTAGGCTTGTAAATGAATAAAAGGGATAATTTAGGCATAATTAAGCTCAATTTAATTAAGAGAGCCTAAATAAGTGTGAAAATGTAAAAGGGTACATTTATCAACACTAAATTAAGGCATTATTTAAAAGTCCAATTTAATTAGGATGGCCCAAACAAGTGAGAAAATGTAAATGATACGTTTTTCTACACTACAAGTGTATATACAATTTTCTCTTATCTATGTAATAGAGGTTATAGGCCTTCATGTCAATGGACCATCATATTGAGAGCTTAATGAAAAATTCTTGGAGCTTTAATATACATAGGTTATAGTTTATTCATAGGCTTATTGAGTTATTTCAGTTCTCTTTAATTTTTTGATGATTAAGTTTGAGGAATACTCTCCCTGATGGAGAAGCATCCAGTGGTGTAAGGGCAATCCTGCATCACCCAAAAAAAGAAAGATTTTAATTTCCTGTTGGTTGTTTCTTAGATGTTTTTGCATTTCTGGATACCCCCTTTAGCTATTAAAATATTCAAAGCTAGATTTGAGGCTCTTAGAGGCTTCGGATGGGCCTGAAAATTTGCAAAAACCCAAAGTAATTAGTGGTAGGCCCTACTTTGCACAATATCATCTTTTTGAGAGCTTTCCGAAAAAGTACTATCAATGAAAATTCGACGGTCGGATTAAAAGTTATGGCTTCTAGAAGTTGGTGCATTTTTAGAAATGTGCTAATTTTCTAATGTGAATTTAAATTTGAATTTCAAATTGTAATTTGGGTGCCAAACCGCCAAAACTCAAATTTGAATGTTGTTTTGGCTCCAAATTGGAAAGGAGCTCTATTTATGGGCGGGATTTCTGATTTTTGGTAGCTTTTTGGGGGAAAGAGTTTGCATACTGCGAAAGGGGAAAATATTGTAATTTCTGTAATTTTTTGTAGCTTTTATGTATTCCAGAGCTTGAGGATTTGTGATCCTTTGCATGTAAGAAGTTCCATTATAAATAACAATAAATTTCTCTAGTTGTTGCATCATTTTATGTGTCTCGGGTTTTCTCCCTCGTCACTCCCCAATAATGTAATGTCTAAAGTGAATCTAATAGAAACTCTTTCTTAACAATTGGTCTATTAAACTACCCACTCTAATCATGATTCATAGCTCCTAATCTAGTTTGATGTATGTTTTGAGGCTAAGGTTTTTAGTCTAGTTTCTAGAATTTGTGGAGTTACAATTTTGGGAGCTAATATGAGAGATAGAATTATTTTCAAGGATTTCCTTTGGTTGGGCTAGTCATAGGGCTATTGTAAATTAAATATAGAAGTATGCTATTATATTTGTTGAGGATTGTTTGATTGTATGTGTCCACAATGGAGTTCATCAAATTGGGTGTAAGATGACACTTGATAGAATTATTAATAGCTCTTATGAAGGAAACAAACTCATATAACTAACATTGGTGGTGGATTATTTGCTAGATTATTTTCATTAATTTTTTAATGTGTATCTCTCAAGTAATATTTTTCTTGTGTTGTCTTCATTTACTTTTTTAATGTTATATTCTTAATATATGCAAACAACTACTACATAAATAATTTAGATAATTGAGTATTCCTTATCTCTAAAATCTAAACCAACCTTATTATTCAAATAATCTACAAAATAAAAAATATATATATTTATATATTTTTTTGTATTTTTTTGTTCATTTCAAAGAATGAGTAATTGAATAGATTTCTATATGGTTCTGATTTTACAACCGATACATTATTATCTACAAATACCTTTTATGTTCTTATTCAAGATGAGGAAATTAAGATATCACATCAAATTCAAATATGTTTTAAACATGCATTTCATCATTCATGAATGATGAAATTCAAATTAATCAAAAGAATTTTTGAATAAACAAATCATCTCAACATATGAATTCCAAAGAAAATTTTGATTCATCTTCATACTTAATCTTATAACATTGTAAACATCACAATGAAAGTCCAACAAATTAAAAAACCTATACTTATCATATATATCAAAATTCGCTCACAATTTATATATTAAAAGAAGATGATAATATCAAGATCCCCATGATACTGTTAAAAGTATAACTTTACTTTAAGAAGTCACTTGTAGGACGAAGACATCTAAGGCTCTTTAGCTTTAACCAAATTTGCAGGGCCCATCCAAACATGGACACAATATGTGTGTTTGAATTGGTCGTTGCTGTTGTTATTCTTCACCATCATTACATAAATACTTGGATAAGCCACATCTGAGCTAGGGAGCCAATTTTCTATACGATTGTATTCCATTTGAGATGAAACATTTTAGATTGTTTCTTAGAGCAGCTTTAGTATGTATTTGCGCAGGACCAGGTCAGCAATTATCTGATATGCCTCTTGCGTAGGATGAACAGTATCCCAGAAAACGTTGTTTGATGTATTTAAGAAAAAATGGGGCCACATGGTTTGATGAACTACTGAAGAGAATAGCACTTTTACAAAGAATTTAAGTATCAATCTTTATTAAGTGTAAAGGTTTGATATTATAGTGATGAGATAAGTCATCCTACTAAGAGTGGGTTGAAAGGTCTAATGCAATTAAGAGCTCTTTATTGATATTAAGTCACCGTATTAAGAGTGGGTGGAAAGGTCTAATGCAATTAAGGCTCTTTATTGGTATTAAGTCATGGACTAAGAGTGGGTGGAAAGGTGTAATGCAATTAAATTAAATCTTAATAGACATAAGGATTATAAAGCATAAGTTGAGGTAAACGAGTTGTAAAGGTCCAACATTATAATAGACAAGGATCTTTAATTTTTTTTTAAATTGAAGAAATGCAAATTATTGGTTCTTTACTTCTTGATATTTAATCAAAAGTGGTGCAAAGGTGTCATATCAATCTCTACACTAAGCTAAAGGGAAACATCGTGGATTTGATGTCAACATATCAAATGAGATGTAAATTACTAGTACTATTAATGATAAAAATTTAGTCCTTAACATTAAGATAAAGGAAATCATTGTGCACACAATGTTGATTATTTGAATCACCTTAGAAAATGCAAAGGGCAAACATTATAAAGGACGAGATAACACAAATCCTTACCACTAATCCAAAAGAGATCATTTGAATGTTGATTAGTTATGCAAAACTTGCTAATTGTGGATTTGACTATTATTTATATTTTACTAAATTTTGTATTTACATAATTTTAAGTTTCCTAAAATTATAGCTATTATATTTCCAAAAATCAATCTAAATAAATTAGAATGAATTAGATACAAATAAGTGAGCGATTTTGTATCAAATATATAAGAAGTATTTGAAAGAAAATGTAAAACTATTTTTTTTTTTTTTAAATCAGGAGTTTTAAAATTAAAAGACCAACATAAGAAATAAACCTAAAACATAAAAAACATAAAAATAAAATGAAATGAATTCCTTGTGATAATAATTTTTTTATTAGTATTGTGTTATGATTAGAACTACTAGAAAACAAATAAATAATTTACTAAAATAGTAATACAAAATAATTCTATAATAATAAATGGTATCCTAATAGTAATATTAATTAATTATAATATAAATGTTAGAATTGTTTTTAAGATTTTGTAGACAAAATATTTTATTAGATCCTAAGCTTGTAAACTATAAATATTACAATGCAAATATTTAAAATCACTACAACTAAATACATGACTAAACTAAAATTTAAATACAAAATAAATAAATAATATTAATGAAATAATAATATAATTATAAAATTGAATTATTATTCTTACAAAATATATTACATGTAACATCCAATTACTACTACCTTATTAAAAGAAATTATGCCTTACAAATTACTCTCCAAAAACTAGCACCATAGCATTAGGAAAGCAACTCGTGGGACTATCTTGTTGCTAAATTAATGGTTGTATGAAAAAACATCCAAATCATCCAAAATAATAAAAAATTAGACATGCATGAAATCTAGAACCATGACATAAAATAATAGAGAAAAATAAAGTAAATTAAATAGACATGGACTAAGAGGCTATAATTAGAAACACCTTATATCCACACACCAAACAAGCTCTAATTATGGAGGCTTTACCAATATTGTGAACAAATCTTTAGAATTCTTAACTCTTACAAGCCCCATGCATATTATCTCCATTAAACTATGAAATAAAATGATTTCTTGGTACTGTCACCCTTCCATGGAAATGAGAGATAGTGAGACAAAATTAATATTCAAGTTTAAAGCACTACAATAGAAATGTTCCATAAATTTCACTTTCTCCAATGCTAGAAACATTTCACTACCTCTCTTATCATTCCTAGATTAAGATTACATTTCATCTATGCCCATTGCAATTCCTATAAGAATGACTAGCATCCCTTCAAAATATGTTAGAAGGAATGTTTGTAACAAACTTAGCCTCAAGGTTATATTTATGTAGTGTAGCAAAATGCATTCCCTTGCATTTTCACACTTGTTTGGGTCTGCCTTGCTTTGTTTATCCTTATTTATGTCTTAATTGGTCCTATTTTTCATCCACAAGCCCAATGAATTATATATTTTTCTAGCTAATCCCGACATACTCCAATGGATAAATGATAATTTAATGATTTTGTCCGAGTGTCCCTGATTTTTGGGTCAGGACTGAGACACCACCTAGGGCATCTTTGTCCCCCAAAGGTCTTGGGACCCTAATTTTGAGAGAACCTACATAGGTCCCTTTTTGGAGTATGTGCCCCTAGTTTCATGTCTTGGGACTAAGATGCCACCTAGGGCATCTTAGTCCCCCTTGAGGTATTTTTGGGATTTAATTTCAAATTTTGGCAGGATTTAGCCTCCTTTAATTAATGAATTCATATGTTAGCTTGGTGTGGTGTAATTTCAAGATATTAAGCATGAATAAGTATAAATACAATGTTCTTCCTCTCAATTTATCCTAACAAAGTATCCAAGCATTCTAGCAATTTCAAGAGAGCATCATAGAGCATTCAAGAGCAATTCATCAAGCATTTGGAGCCATCATCAAGATTCAAGCATCATATCAAAGATCTTCTTGCATCATGTGTGTTGTTGTGCTAACATTTGTGATGTAGGGTTTTGATTCAAGAAAGAAATTCACGTTCATATCTATCAAGCATTTCTTTGATTCAAGATCCATATTCAAGCTATCCATTTCACACAATTTTGCAAAATTTATAACAAGGGTTTGATTTAGGTTGAAGATTTGAAGATCATTTGAAGTGAAAAGTTGCAAAGTTGCAAAGTTGCATTGCAAAGTTGTCATCTCCATGGAAACTCGCCTATAGTCTAAATTAGGAAGTTTCAAAGCCTGAGATCAAAGAAGGAATTGAAAACATCAAGCCTCAAGACTACATTCGTAGATCCTAGAAATTCCAAATGAGACTAAGTCACCACCTAGGGCATCTTAGTTCTACAAAAGATATTTTCAGAAATTCTTCCAAATCTGGTTCCAACATCTAAAGATTCTGAATCTTCCTTGAAAAACAACAACGAGACTAAGATAACAATAAGGGTGTCTTTGTCCTCTATAGCATATTTTAATAGCTTCTTTACATTTCTAGAATCCTCATCACATTTCCAAACATCCCAGGTACACATATCCTAACTTCCTACTAGATTATTTCATCATTTGAATCCTTCATTTAGCTTGCATTATTAGGTTTTGTGAGTTGAAGGTTTATTTGTCTTTTTGAAGCATTTGCTTGGTGGTACAAAAGCTTAAAGAACCCCCTCCTAGGTCTTCCTTGTTGAGAATTGACTCACCTTGTGAGGTTGATAGTCAATCCAATTAGGACTCCTAAGACATTATTCAATGATAGTTGGAGAAAGGTGATATTCTATATCCACATTTTTTTTAACAAATCATTTTGGTGAACCTGACCTTTTTGAGCATTCATTTTATGATTTGGAGTTTATTAAATTTCTAGATCTAGATTGTGTTCATTCTTGAATTATATCTTTCATTAGTGAAATTACACCTATGGTTTCTCATATTTAGTGAAATTGCATCTAGGGTTTCTCATATTTGCATTAGTGAAAGTGCATATAGGTTGCACTTTTGCTTTCTTGCGTCATTTCATTTCATTAAAAAATTGAAAAGTGCATTGGTCATCATCTTAATTGCATTTAGAAATATTCTTATTGCATTCACAATTGAAAAAAAATTGCATTCAATTGCTTGTCAGTAGTTACTTTTCCTTGCATTCATTGGCATAGTTTTCTATTTTTAAACATCAGCATCCTGAATAGGCAACCTGTAAACACTGTAAACAATCCAGAATTTGTTGTTTTTCTGAGAAAAACCTCTACTAGGACTAAAACACCCTTCCTGGCATCTTAGTCCCTCTTATTGCTTCTGGCTCATAATCCTCTCCATGTTGTTTGCTATCTATTCTAGTCCTTGGAACCCCAAAATCTCACCAGTAGGACCAAGATGCCCTCACTGGCATCTTATTCCCTATTAACTTTGACTTTCCAATTTTTAGGATTTGAAATTACTTTTTTGTGCTTTTTTTGTTGCTTTAAGTTCTATGTTACAGTTTGCAGAATGTTTGTTATCTCAATTTCTTTCATTTCAAGTGTAATTGCAAGCATAGGATATTTTTTTCATTGCACTTTATTTGGTTTATCCCTTGTATGAGTTATACTAATTAGTGTCCTACTGCTAATACTATGGTTAGATGAAGTGCGAGACTCATGGCATCCCACGATAAAACACTCGTTATGGATCTTGGGTTATCAAGCTCTCTTACTTTTGGTGTTGTTATTAGTTCACTAGGCATGGACCATGCCTTTGATACCTCTTTTTCTATGCCTACCTTACCTACAAGTGCTATGCTAAGTGTTCAAACAATGGTTGTTCATATCCCTCAAGAAAACATAATTAAAATGCAGGAAGACCTAGCTCATTTACAAGATAGCGTGAGTACTGAAAACATTTCCAACACTATTATACCTACCATAGATAATATTCACCACATGATGGAAAGAGATGAAGGACTAGAAGTTGTGCATAACATAGCTTCATATCTTTGGAAAAAATCTTCCTTCCACCACTAATAGTGCTCAAGCTTCAAACAATGTGCAAAGCCAAGGAGGAAATCAAACTCCTCCCCCTTGAACCATAACATACATTCCAACCTATACCAATCCTCAAGAAACCACAATGATGCAACCAACTAGCAATATCCTACCTACCTTGAACATCTCCACTAGTGCCCCTTATACCTATGTGGCATCTAATCTTATATCTCCTCCCATAAGCAATCCATTCACTGGTCCTTCCAACAAAAACACACCACCACCATATTCACCTCCATTTCAAACCACAAGCAATGATCCTATCATTAACTCCCTTTCAAACCACAAGCAATGATCCTATCATTAACCACCAGTTACAAAGCCTTTCATCCACTCAACATCAAGTTTCCACCATAAATCAAAATCAAAATGGTCCACCTATCATACTATGTCAAAAGTAACCCACTATCCTTGGAGATATTGAGAACTTCGATGCCACAAGGTATAGAGATCCCTAGATTCAAGAGAAATATGGAGGAAAGGGAGATCCTTCTAATCATGTTAATTCCTTTACTGCTTTGTGTAGTGACTTTATCCTTGAGGAAAAACTTTTGGCTAAATTTTTTCCCTGATCCTTGAAAGACATTGTCTTGGACTAGTTTTTTGCATTGCCGAATAACTCAATTCGTTCATTCAATAAACTGGTTGATGCCTTTATTAACCATTTCCAAGTGCATATAATTCCTAAAATGACATTAGCTTATTTGATGAGATGTAAGAAAAATGAGGGTGAAAAATTCACTGACTTTATTTCACGCTACCAATCTCTTTATTCCCAAATCAGTGTGAAGATTCTTGATTCTCACCTTCAAAATATTTTCATAGAAAACTTACAAAGTAAGATAAGATACAAGCTCACCATGATGAAATTCCCTTCCTTCATGCATTTGTGTACTGCCCTTCGAGATTATCAAAATTCCATAGGTAGTAGTGAACCAAAAACAACCTCTACCCATCCTGAAATTCCCTTCCTTCATGCATTTGTGTACTGCCCTTCGAGATTATCAAAATTCCATAGGTAGTAGTGAACCAAAAACAACCTCTACCCATCCTGAAAAGTCCACCTCAAACCAAAACACCTACCATCCTTTCAAAAGACAAAATAAAAATTTCCTTCAACTAAATTCCACCTCTCAACCAACCCAACCAATTGATACCCAAGTAGTTTCTATAAAGAAGAGAAATCATTATATCTTTGGGGATCTACAAAGACAATTTACACCCTTTCCCGACACACTTCACAATATCATGACTCAGCTATTAAAAAAAAACATGCTTACCTTACCTCTCATTCAACGCCTTGACCCTAGCAAGCCATTACATCCAAGCTTTAGACACAATTCCTATTATGTTTATCACCAACAAAAAGGACATGATATGGAACATTCCAAGCGTCTTAAACATCATGTGAAAGGCCTCATTGATTCTAATCATATCCAAATTGGAGGTGTAAATGACAAAGGTAATAAGTCTGTAGCTCCTCCTAACCAAAACTTGCAAATATTTACCAATCCCATGTCCAACCATAATATTTCATTTGTTAAGGCTATTGAAACTAAAATTGATGTGATGAACATTGACACAGATGATGAGAATATGAGCAATAATGAACAAATTCCTATGGATGATGATGAACAGAGTCTTATGGATACTAATGACCAAAGTCCTATTAATACAATGATAGGAGTCATTGACATTGAGCCTCGTAAACAACAAACCATAATGCCCACTGACATTACTTTCTCTTCAGAAGAAACAATTAAACATGCACTTGATGGTCCTCTTTACATAGCCGGCATAATCAATAGCAGGCCCACTCCTAGGATTTTAATTGACCCCATATGTGGAAAAAATGTGATCACAGAAGAACTCTTATATGTGCATGAACTTACTCAAGATAGATATGATAAACCAAAAGCATGGATTAAAATGCATGATGGTTTTGCTCGTGCTACGCGATGGGCTATATTGCACTCCCTTTATAAGTAGGACTGGAGAAATTAAATGTATCATTCTCTATCATATCTAATTTGAACCAATTCCGTGTGAAGTTAGGCTACAAATGGCTTTGCTCCATGAATGTGGTACCATCCGTTGTCCATAAGTGTTTAAAGTTTCCAATCAAAAATGAAATATTTATATGAACCAGAGTGGCTTTAGACCTTCGTCTTCCAATGGAAATTTTTCCTTAGATTATTTTTGGCCTAAGCCCATGGAACCTATAAGACCCCGTGAAGAATTCCTTTTCCTATCCTACCAAAAGTTCAAAGAAAAATGCATAGCCAAATTATCCCTTGATAATTTTCCTCCGCTCATGAATCAACCCCCACCCCTTGAAGTAAACAACATTGAACTTAAAGCCCTTTCGTCTACCCAAAACCCATCCATGAAAAATCCCTTTCCTATTTCCTATAAAAGGCCTAGAGAAAACCAAACAAGTCCTAATCCTCATCCTAAGAAATTTTATAAAGCCAAAGAGAAAGTGGTTGAACCTTCCATGGCTTCTTTTGTTCTTCCCTCACAAGAAGAAAAGGAACCCATGGTTGACAAACCCGCTCCTACACAAACACAACTTAAAAACCATAATAAAAGTAATAGAAATGCTAGAGAGTGTAGGTGTAGACATTGTGCTATTGCTCAAAAAATAATTGAAGAGAACAACATTGAAAATCAAAATCTGAACTTGAGAGAAGCAATAAATAATGAGCCTCCTCCCTTACTAGACCAAACAGATCCTATGTCTCCAACACAACAAGGACCAACACCCTCTATGGATATTATCATTAATCCTCCTATTGTGTTTAAGTTGGATGACGAAGAAGAAATAGCTAAAATTGATGAACAAGTGCATAATGAGTTGAATTTGTTATTTTCCTCTTCCATGAGCTTAAACAATAACAACCATGATGATCCTCCTAAACCAAGTGATACACCATGTGTTGAACCTAGTGATTCTCCTAGTACAACAATTGATGTAAATTCCCTCTCGCTAGTGATCTACATTTTGCATATGCTAAACAAGACTGAGATAAGGATGACCTACTAGATGGTTGGCTCGCATGTGCTTTACTAGTCTTTTATCTTTTCTTTATTTATTTTTTCTTTCCATTTTTTTCTTTCCTTTTTTCTTGCATGTGTGTAATGTGATCCCCCATGATGTTTTCTTTGATATTTCCTCTCTCTATGTGCATTCCTCTATTTGTACCTTCATTCTTCTATATGTCGTAATCTTTTTTATTTTCATTGATCTTTACTTTTCATTTTCATTTTTGTCTTGTGTTTTCCCTTTGGGGATGATGCAAGGCGTTGAGACACCCTATGTCTCTTCCATGTTGACCCAAAAGGTTTTTCATTTTTTCCCTCTCTTTGTGTCATTCTTATAGTTCTATGTGTATTTTGGGAATGATGATAGTTTTCAGCTCTCTAATATCATTATAGCAAAGGCAGATACTGACCCCGAATCCATAGATCCCTTATGTGTTTCTGGGGGGCAACCCTCTTTTCCTCTTTTCTTTTTCATTTTTTGGCTACTTTGACATGGACCTCTTAGGGCTCACCTAGTGGACACCAAGCTTCACTAGCCCTTGTGAGCATGAATTTTCTTTTTGTATTTATCATTGTCATGGGGGTATGATTTTGATATGGACCTCTTGGGGCTCACCTAGTGGAAACCTAGCTTCACTAGACCTTGTGAGCATGCATTTTTTTTGCATCTAGCCTCCTTTAATTAATGAATTCATATGTCATCTTGGTGTGGTGTAATTTCAAGATATTAAACATGAATAAGTATAAATATAAGGTTCTTCCTCTCATTTTCTCCTAACAAAATATCCAAGCATTATAGCAATTTCAAGAGAGCATCATAGAGCATTCAAGAGCAATTCATCAAGCATTTGGATCCATCATCAAGATTCAAGCATCATATCTTGCATCATGTGTGTTGTTGTGCTAACATTTGTGATGTATGGTTTTGTTTCAAGCAAGCATTTCTTTGATTCAAGATCCATATCCAAGCTATCCATTTCACACAAGTTTGCAAAATTTATAACAAGGTTGATTTAGGTTGAAGATTTGAAGATCATTTGAAGTGAAAAGTTGCAAAGTTTCATTGCAAAGTTGTCATCTCCATGGAAACTCACCTACAGGCTAAATCCAGAATTTTCAAAACTTGAGATCAGAGAAGTGCAAACATCAAGCCTCAGGACCACATTCGAAGATCCCAGAAATTCCAAATGAGATTAAGTTGCCACCTAGGGCATCTTAGTCCTCCCGAAGATATTTTTCAGAAATTCTTCCAGATCCAGTTCTGACATTTGAAGATTTTGCATCTTCCCCAAAAACAGTAGCAGGACTAAGACAAGAGTAAGGGTGTCTTTGTCCTCCATAGCATATTTTGACAACATTATATTTCTAGAATCCTCATCACATTTATAGACTTCCTAGGTACACATATCCTAACTTCCTGTTGCATTATTTCATCATTTTCATCCTTCATTTAGATTGCATTATTAGGTTTTGTGAGTTGAATGCTTATTTTTCTTTTCTAGGAATTTGGTTGGTGGTGAACCCCTAAAAACTTTAAGAACCCTCTCCTAGGTCTTCCTTGTTGAGAATTGACTCACCTTGTGAGGTTGATAGTCAATCCAATTAGGACTCCTAGTACATTATTGAATGATAGTTGGAGAGAGGTGATATTCTATATCCACATTTTTCAACAAATCAATTTCAAACACCTAATCATGGATTCTGCATAAAAACATGTCTCACCATCCCTTTTTAGGATGATGATCCCCATGAAACTAACCAAATTTTTGCAAGAATTGTCTTCTCAATTTATAGGGAGGCTTTAGATTCACATACAAATACGAAGTGAATATGGTGATTAGAAACAAAACCCTTTTCGTGAGGATCCATTCCCATTTTTATTTTTTTCTATCATGTCATTTTCTAGAGATAAAATACTACCTAGACACCATCATAAAAATATTAAGTCTTCATTCAAGAAACTAAGTTATTAGTGGATGGTATGTTGAATAGAGACTCTAGTGTTTGGCCTCATGGGTGTTGTTAGTGTGTTGGTGCTTTTGGTAGCTCTGGAGGTGTAACTTGTTTGTGGGATCCAAGAAAGGTTGTTCCATTGTATTGGATCTTGAGTTGCTCTTATATCTCTATGATTGCTTCTAGTTTAGAATCTAGTGAATTTTGTCTTTTCACTAATGTCTATGCTCCCACTAATCTAATGGGTAAGTACCAACTCTGGACTCATCTTAGTTATGTCCGCTCTCTTTTTCCTTAGCATCCTTTGATTATGGCTAGAGATTTTAATGTTGTTTCCTATTTAGAGGAGAAGAGAAGGGGTATTGCCAAGCTTAACCCTGCTTCTTTACTTCTTATAGACAACATGTCTAGTTTGAATCTTATTGATGTGAAACCCAATAATGGAATTTTCACTTGAAATAATCGAAGGTGTGGTGATGTTGCTATTTATGAGAGGCTTGATAGGTTTCTTATCTCCTTTTTTTGGGTTGGGAATAGTTGGACTACTAGCTCTGAGATCCTAGATTGGAGAGGTTCAGACCATTGGCTGAGTAAAATTTCAATTGTTCCTTTCAGAGCCCATAATAACCCTTCTTTCAAGTTCCAACTCATGTGGTTATGTGATCTTTCTCTCCATGATTTTATGATTGATTGGTGGCATAAGGAGAGACCTACTTATGGTATGGCTATGTTTACCTTTTTCAAGAGATTGTAGTTTGTGAAATATAGACTCAATAAGTGGAATATACAATGTTTTGGGAATCTTCATCACAATAATTTGATAGCTTAGGCTCATTTGTATTCTATCACCCACTAGATTCATGATCTTGGTCTCACAATTGAGTTGTGTAAGGAAGAGGCTATGGCAAGTAAGGCTCTTGAGGAATGGGAGCTAAGGGAGGAGATTTTTTGGAAGAAAAAGTCCCAAATTGATTAGCTTCGGGAGGGAGATAGAAATACTGCCTTCTTCCATCACTTTGTTTCTGCAAGGAGAAATGGTAATATTATCAACTCTCAAGTGTTTCTTCTAAGGGATTTCAAGTTTCTTCTTAGGAAAAATTTTCTTGGGAGGCTTCTCAATTCTTTTCAACCCTTTTTGTTGAGGATTCTCCCCTTGTGAGTTTTGAGGAAAATTCTATTATGGCTTGTATTCCTTCTTTGGTTTCACATGAGATGAATGAGGCTCGTTTACGGCCTATCTCTTTGTAGGAATTAAAGGCTATTGTGTTTCAAATGAAGAAAGGTAAATCCCCTAGCCCTAATGGTTTTCTTGCTGAATTTTTTCATGTTTTTTGGGATATTATCAAGGTGGATCTCTTGGAGGTAGTTAAGGAATCTCATAGGAATAAATAAATTTTGAAGGCCATGAACTCCACCTTTCTTGCACTTATTCTGAAGAAGGAAGGTTCATGTTCCTTGGATCATTTTTCCTCATTGCCCTCTACAATGTGGTGTATAAAATCATTACTAAACTAATTATGGAAAGGCTTAAGCCTTGGCTTAATTCTTTGATTTCCAATGATCATGGGGGATTTGTGGCAGGTGGGTAGGTTTTGGATGGGGTTGTTATTGCTATAGAGGCTATTCATTCTATGAAAATCTCTAAGGACAAGGCTATGTTTATCAAACTTGATATGGGAAAAGCTTATGACAGAGTCAAATGGGCCTTCTTAAAGAAGGTTCTCTTAGCTTTTGGATTTGATAGAGAATGGGTTGATTGGATCTTGACTTGTGTGACTTCTACTTCCTTTTCAATGCTTATCAATGGGGAGGCTTCAGATTTATTTGGAGCAAGGAGATCCTTTGTCCCCCTATTTGTTCATTATTATAGTTGAGGGGTTGGGGAGGTTTATCAAGTCTTTTTTTAGTCATGGGTTGATTTAGGGGTGGCATCGGGGTAATAGTTTGTTGCCTCTGTCTCATCTCCAATTTGTTGATGATATTTCTGTAATGGGTGTGGCCAAAATAAATGAACCTGTGAATTTAAGAAAGGCCTTTGGATACTTATTTGGCAGCATCTGGGAAAAACATTAATGAAAACAAGTCCTCTATTTACTTTTTCAATACTCCTCGACTTATTTCTAAAGTCTAAGATCCATAAGATCTATTTTTTCTAGATTCAACTATGTGAATTTATTTGCATCAACTTTTCATATCACACTCTGTGATCCATCATCAGATGAAGAAAAGAGTTGAGAGAGAAATGAAAGATAGCAGACCCAAATTAAATAGAGAGAGAGAAGTAGTTGAGTAGCATAGGGTTCAAAAAAGAATATAAAAATGAAACTAGATGAGGGAAAGAAATAAAGAGAAACCACTAAAATTAGAGGAATACAAAGAAGAAAAATTAACAAGAGAAGATAAAGAATAAGGAGCTAGAAACCACAAAACTAAAACATAAACAAAAAATAAGTAAAAAAGATAAAGATAAAAAAAATGCAATAAATTGTGAAAAGGCTAAAAAATTAAGAAAAGTAATAAGTTAAGCAAAATAATGAGCAAATTATACAATAAAAATAAAATTATATATATATATATATATAACACTTTAAAATGAAAAAGAAAGAGGACAACAAAAAAGGAAGAATAGAAAAGACAAAAATAAACAAGCATAAAAAATAAATAAAACTAAACTCACACAAATAATGAGCAAATAATAAGAAGGAAATAAGCTTAGATATGCTTATATAAATAAGCATAAACAAACTTAAAAAAGCAAAATTATAAAAACAAAAATACTTATATAAGCATAAACATTATGCTTATATAAAAAACTAAAGAAAAAATAAATGAGAAACGTGAAAATTTAAAAAAGAAGGCACAAAAATATAAGCAAGAATAAAAAGTAAAAAGAAGTAAATGATAAGCATATATATCTAAATAAATATCAAAAATAAATAATAATTAAAAAATTAATAGAAATAGGCTAAGAGAAGCAAATCAAAATATAACTATGTATATATATATATATATGTATATATATATATATGTATATATATATGTATATATATATATATATGTATATGTACTTTCATTTTCTTTTTCTCTTTTATCCTTTTTCATTTTATTGTTTATTTCTTTTTATTCTATATATATATTTTATTGTTTATTTCTTTTCAGTCTATATATATATAGAGAGAGAAAGAGACTAAAAAGAAATAAACAATAAAATGAAAAAGGATAAAAGAGAAAAAGAAAATGACACAACACAATTAAGTAAAGAAAAAAGATAAAAACACTTAGATATGCTAAAATCAATAAGCCTAAAAACAAGAAAATTTATATAAGCATGAGTATTATGCTAATATAAAAATGAATAAGCAAAAAATAGGAAAAAGGAAGCCAAATAAATAAAGGGGCAAGTAAAATAAGCTAAAGAAAAAAAGAAAGGAAATAGCCATGCTTAAATATAAAAAGAAATACTAAAAATAAAGAAATGGAGAAAAAAAAGGGGGGAATGCAATAATAGAAAATACAAAAATTGAAAAGAATAAAGAAATAATGGAAAACCAAATAGATGGGAAAGAATAAAGAAAAAGAATGACATAAAAGGAAAAAAAAGAAACAAAGAAAAGAAAAAGAAAAATAGGCAAGAGAAAAGGAAGAGAACAAGATGAGAGGAAATCAAAGAAACAAGAGGGGGAGCCAAGGGAAAAAGGAAGAGGGAAAGAGGGAAAGAGGGAAAACAAGAGGAATAAAGAAGAGATGAAGGAAGCAGGGTCCAGGTAGGCGGGAAAGGAGAGTGGGATGGTTGGGGAGGGGGGAAGGGGGGGTGAAAGAGGGGGAGGAAGGAGGCGGGTGGGTTATGGGTTAGATAAAAGAGGTTTCCAAGAAGAACTTAAGCTCCACCTTTCGTCTCGATTAAGATTTGGATGGTTATTTTTTCGATGGTTTCCCTGAGTTTTCTTTTGAAGAAGTTATTTTCGATGGATAATATTTGTGTGCTCTTAAGGCATATGTGGTGCTTGGTGGATGAGTGGTTAAGAAGGGTATATTTGATGGCTCATTCATGTTTGATTTCAGCGTAATGCTCTTTGATTCTGGTTCTAAAAGAGCGGCCAGTCTCACCTATGTAAGGCATACCACATGAACAAAAAACCTTATAAACACCTAGATTGAGGTAGATGTCTTTGGGGCCCTTGAGAGAAGGGATGTGGTTTCTTAAGGTTGATAAAGGCTTGAAAGCACAACGAATACCCTTTTTAATAAGGATTTGTGTGAATTTTTGGGATAAGCCTTCGATATAAGGAAGGGCATGACATTGGGGGGGTTAAGGGTTGAGAAGGCTTGGGATTTGAGAAGGTGGTTGATTTGGCAAGAATGAAAATTTCTAGAGATTTTTTTTTTGTGTTTCTTTATTTTTATCTTTTCTTTTTTGTCTTTTCTATTCTTCCTTTTTTGTTGTTTCATTTTTGCTTATTTATTCAAAAAAAAATTGTCCTCTTTCTTTTTCATTTTAAAGTGTGTTATTATTCATTCTTATTTCTCTATTTAATATTTTTAATACTTTATTTTATTTATCTCTTGGATAATATATATATATATATATACATTTATCTTTTTTTTTTAAAAAAAATTAATTGTTATTATTGTATAATTTCTTCATTATTTTGCTTAGCTTATTACTTTTATTAATTTTTTAGCCTTTTCGCAATTTATTGCATTTTTATCTTTTTCTTTTTTACTTATTTTTTGTTTATGTTTTAGTTTTGTGGTTTCTAGCTCCTTATTCTTTATCTTCTCTTGTTAATTTTTCTTCTCTCTATTCCTCTAAGTTTAGTGGTTTCTCTTTATTTCTTTCCCTCATCTAGTTTCATTTTTTATATTCTTTTTTGAACCCTATGCTACCCAACCACCTCTCTCTCTCTCTTTATTTAACTTGGGTTTTCTATCTCTCATTTCTCTCTCATCTCTTTTCTTCATCATGATGATGGATCACGAAGTGTGATCCGAAATGTTGATGCAAATAAATTCACACAATTGAATCCAAAAAAAATAGCTCTTATGAACATAAACTATGGAAATCTAATGTCTCTAGTCTAGGATTGCTCAGATTCTTTGATTTCAAATTGGAACTCTTCCTCTAGTTTATTTGGGGATTCCCCTTACAGTGGGTCCTCAACCAAAATATTTTTGGTAGGATGTCTTGGATAAATTCCATAGGAGGGTTAGTCATTGGACTCACATGTGGCTCTATTCAATGGGTCATGTGGTTATGCTCAAATCTATGGTTCAATCTCTTCCTATTTGCTGGTGTTTTGTGCAAGTTGCTCCTACCATATTTGTTAGGGAGTTTGATGCCCTTGCTCGTCAATTCCTTTGGGTAGGTAATCTTCTTGATTCAAAGTGGATTTTGGTGAAGTGGGAATCTATTTGTAGGCCAAAATAGAAGGGTGGTCTTGGTCTTAAATCTACTAGTTTGATGAGCCATGCTTTAGTTGCTAAGTTGTACTAGCGTTGGTGCATTTACCAAGATTAGAATTGGACCAAAGTTATTAATAATAAGTACCTCAATGGGGTGAACTCCTATGATGTTCCTCAATATTTTTGCCAGGGGAAAGAGTCTATGATTTGGGATACTCTCAAAAGAGGGTCTAAGCTGATAAAGGAAGGTCTATTTTGGACTTGCAATAAGGGCTCAGAAGCCCTCTTTTGGTATGATTCTTGGGATGGTTATCCCTCTATTATTTCTATGTTTCCTCATTTGCAACCTCCCTATGATAGCTTGATGGAAGCAGGGTGGTGTAAGGTGGAAGAATTCAAAACAATTTAGGCCCTAGGATAGGTGGAGGTGTGGTGTTGTAAGGATCCCCAGGAGTGGCCTCCAAGAGATACTGAGGAGAAGAGGCAAGACCTTGCTAGAATCTTGGCTAGTATAATGTGTAGTTCTCTTCAAGACAAGGATATTTTGGCTTGGGGTCCTAATCCGAAGGGTAGATTCTTTGTTTCCTTTAGATATATGGAGTTAGATAGATGGTTGTATGGAAAGGTTGGGGTCCCTTGGTGGAAGCAAGTTTGGAATAAATTTTCTTGTCCTTTAAAGCTTAATTTCTTTTTATGGTTGGTTCTTCAAAATAGATGTCTTACTTGGGAAAATATACAGAAAAGAGGCTTCCAAGGGCCTTCCATCTGTGTTTTGTGAAATAATAGTGAAGAGTGTGCTTCACACCTTTTCTTTTTGTGTCCTTATTCTGGAAGGATTTGGAATCTTTACCATAGTGGGTTTGGGGCCATCCCTATGTTCATGCCTCTTCTTTGATAGATTTCTGGGAAAGCTTGGGGAGGCCCCCTACTGAGATGGCTTTTCTTCAAATTTCTTGGATTATTGGCCCTACCTTTATTATTTAGCACCTTTGGCCTAAGAGAAATAGAAGGATTTTCCAAGATGTTAAGTAGGTAGGAGATCTTTTATTGAGGAAGATCTTCAGCAAGATCCAGGAGACTATTTTAGCTAAATGTGACCTGTCGATTTTAGTTTCTCTGCTCGTAATGGCCCTTTTTAGTTCAAGAAGAAGATTCATCAGGAGGGTCAGTGGTGCCTTCCCCCTCAATGAGTTCTAAAGATAAATATAGATGGATCTTCTGGGGGTAATCTTTGACATGCCGGGATTGGTGGTATTGGTAGAGACAGTAATGGATGGGTGGTTTTTTTCTTTTCTATTTATAAGGGTCACCATTCTAATAATCTCATGGAGGCTCTTGCTATTTTCTATGCTATTGAAAGAGGTTGTTCCCTAGGCTGGAAGAGGATTATTTTTGAATTTGATTCACATATTGTAGTTGATATGTTGAATGGGCAGAGATTCGATGGTGTTAATTGACAACTAGCCATTACGATCAAGCAGATTGTGAATCTATGTAGTTCTTTGGAATTTGTTTCTTTTTGTCATATTCCTAGAGAATGGAATAGGGTAGTTGATCTTTTGGCGAAGTGGGCCTTTGAGCATGTGGAGTGGTGGATTATAGATTATTGGGGACTTTTATCCTTAGAGCTCTATTTGTACCTTAAAAAGATAATCATGGAAGACTTTCACATGTAATTGGTTCCTTTGTTGGGTTCCTTTGGGGACTTTTTTTGCATGATCGGTTGGTGGTTTTTGTGCGTTGTTGTCTGCTGCTTTGTAATTTTTTTTGATTCTATAAATTTTTACCCCCTTTTCAAAAAAAATTGTTACCCTTGACAATTTCACACTATGTTTGGATCCCTCCTAAGTACATGTGCCTAATTATTCTTATTAATTATCTATTTTATTGACATTTTTGATAAATTGAATAAAATATAGGAAATTAAATTAAATATTTATTTAAAAAATATTTAAAAATAAAAATAGGTCTTGACTAGGGAACCCTCTCCCATGTCCTACCTAATCAATCCCTAAATCAAGATTTATTGTTGACCTTAATGAATCCAAAATCATTGATAAAATTATTAGAAAGGTTAATACAAAATCTATTGAAACTCAAATAATTATAATCATTTCCCTCCAAAAGGAAATAAAAGAAATTTTAGGAGTAGAATATGCAAAATATTTGTAACATTCTTTCATCCAAATTCATGTCTTCAACACATCAACAAATCCATATTTATGTATTATAATATGTTCCATGATAATATTTGTTTATTATTATGAGCTCACTAACACTTGCAAGAATTTCAAGTGGCCTTTAATTTCTCCTTGTATGTGATGAGCCAAATGACTTCAATCCAACAAGAAATGTAGATCTAAGTGGTAAGTTATATAATATTGTCAGTTATCTTTCAATTTATCCATTTCCCATTTCTCTCCATATAGAACATGATTTATATCATTATCATAATAGCCGTTTGTGGAGGTGGGAACACCAAAATGGGGTTTGACTAAGGTAAGCCCCTATATGGCACAACCCCTCTCCCAATGTTCTTGAAGATTATGGTCTAAAGTGGATTCAAGTGGATTTCAAACCTCAAGGTTTCAAAACCCTAAGACAAGCATTCAAGTACCTTCTCTCATTAAACTAGGGAAAGTTGATTATTTACAAATTATTAAACTTCAAAATCTCATCTTAGTATGAAAATACCTATAGATTGTGATGCAACAATGCAAGTTTTGAAACCCTAAAAAGCACCATTTATATATTGAGGTACCTTTTCCCCCATCCAGCCAATTCTACATCAAAATTCTATGATAGGTTCCCTTTCATCTACTCTCTTCAACTCTATTTTCTATTTTTTCACTTGTGTTTAGTATTTTCCAAATTCTATAATAGTTTATCTCTTTAGTCTTATTTAACTTAGTTTTGCAACATTAATCATCACATCCACATCTCATCAACCAACCAAATAGTCTCTTATGGTTACTTTTTCATCCCCCAATTATTTTATCGTGGAATTAGTGATTTAGGTTAACCATTAGCCTTAGATACTATTTCACCATCTCATATTTTGGTGAACCTGACATCTCCTACATCTATAATTTTTTATTTACACACCCTTTATTTTGTAATCTAATTGAGTATTAGGTTTTTTCAAATTCTTGTTGCTCATGTGTGTTCATATTATGCTTAAATTTTTTGAAAATTTAAAGCATTTCAATTCATGCTTCTTTGCATAAACTTAAAGCATTATATTTTTAGCATTTCAACAATAGATTTAAATTTGTTATCATATTTTACCTTTTAGAAATATTCATTTATCAAGCATATTGAACTTAGTTTTCTCCTTTGAATTATTTAAAACACTAAATTCATGCATGTATGTACTTCTCATACATAATTTAGGGTATCTTTCATTCTCTGAGTTCTATCAGATTCTAGACCTAAGTCTTCACAGTTTGATATCCGTGCACACTACCTCATCTATCTATAATTTTAAAACCTTAATTTTCTATATTTGTGGACTAGGGAACCCATTCCCTTGTCCTACTAGTTTTGGAACAAATTTTAGAGACACTTTCATCTCTATGGCTATTGTTTAGATCTACTCTATATCTCTACTAATCTATTTTGTAACAACTATATTCTATAAAATTTTCCTAGAAAGTTAAAAAAAATTATATTTCTTTTTTCATTCACCATTAAGAATTTTTTAAAATAATTGTCTTTTACAAATAGTTCAAGATATGATTTGTTTCATTAAACAATTGCATTAAAAGGAAAAGCACATTTTAAAACTTTAAAAAAATTCCTTTCAATATGTATAATTATTTTGGAAAAATATCTTCTTCTCTAAAATCCTTTTGTTCCTTTGGTAACCTTCCTTCCATCAATGATGAGGCTCATGTTTGTTCCTATCCCAATATCTCTACTCCTAAAGAAGATATCTTGGTGCAAGAGGACATGACAATTGATAGCTTTCTTAACACTACTTTACCTACTCTCCATTTGTACCCAACCTTCCTCTTCACACAATGACAAGTATAAATAAAGAATATATATGAAAATCCCACCTACTAAGATTATATACAAATCATAATTCACCCTACACAACTTATATTCCCCATCTCTACCAAGAATATACAAAACTTATCATAACTGTAGATTAATCTCTCATAGCTCTCGAGGTTGAGCTCTTTCATTGCAATTTCTTTTCCAGTGAAATTTATTCATGTTTTTGGGATGCTCCATAGCCTTTTCTTTTGGTTCCGGCTTAATTTCAAGTGGCACATAGACTTTAAAAATTCTTTTCATATTAGCTCTTGGAAGGCACCACATGTCAACATGGAATGAATTCTCGCATGACTGCAGCCTCTTATTCTTGCAAAGGTGCACGGAGGTGCCACATGGTGGTCTCACATGGTCTCTATAAAAAAAATTGTTCCTTGAGGTGCTTGAAAGCAAAGGGCACCATGTGTTGGCACCATGGAGGTTCTTGAGGGCTAGTGAAGGGAAATCCTTAGCAAAATTTTCCTACATTCCATGTGTCCAAGTCGTAGAGTCTTTAAAAGGAAAAGTGAAGGGAGGCTTAGATACCGTCAAAAGCTACCACTTGTCAATAAGGAAAAAACCCAAGCATATTTTGAGCCTAGAAAGGTGTTAAAAGTGTGTTGTTGGTTATCTTAATAGTGGAGGGGCATTAGAAAGTGACACGTGTTGGAGCTTGAGGATACGAAGACCAATTCCACTTAGAGCCCACTCACCCAAGCAGTTGCAATAGAAATGATTGATTATCCAGATGTCAACACCACCACATGATTAGGAGAATGATGCTTGTCAGGAAAGCAGTTGCAATGATCACCATGATGATGATCTGTAGGTGCTAAGTAGTGGGGAATCTTTTTAGTTGTGTTCTTTGTCTGGGGAGTTTTCTCTATATAAGCCTATAGGAATTTTGTAAAAAATGGTTCACCATTTTTGTAAAAAATAGAGTACTTAGAGAATATCGATTGAAAGGAAAACTTTATTGCTCAAACCTTTGCATTTTGTGTCTTTTAAATCAATCAATAAAAAACAAAACATATATCATATTATGCCCAGTTTCCCTTTACTATGTGTTTTATTTCTATTTATGATACCTTCAATGCTCTATGTCATTTAGGAATGGATATGATATTGATGACTGATTGTTATGAGTTTTAGCTATTATGGTTTCTAACGCAAGATTGTAGATTAGTCAATCATGTCTTGTACTCTTTCATTTTTTGAAATGATTTATGGTTATCTAACATATTATGCTTGTTGGTGAGAAATATTTACAAAGGAAAAAGGTTTTAGTAGAATAATCAAGTCGTATCATGCTCCAGTGAGCCTTAGTGGGTGCTTCTCACTAAAGAATTTGAATTCTATGTTATGTGCCTACTAGGCCTTAAGCATTTCACTCTCTTTTCAACAATGAAGAGTCAGCAGCAATCTATACTCATTTCTTAGGATTTTTCTGCTTCTAGTTATTTGAGAATGGGATTTGAAATGTTGTAAAATCTTTGGCGTACCACCTTTGATTAGATTTTCTTATGGTCTATTTACTCTTCCCCTTTTCGTCCCTTAAAAAAGAATGAAGAGTTAGTTTCTAAAATCCTGGAGGATGTTCTGTAGAGTGTATTATAGTCCCCCATTTATAGAACTTCCCATATGGTTGTTCCTTGAAGTGTAAGTTTTAAGGATCAATAGTTCTTTTTCTGGCATACCTTGTGGGACAGATTTAATTGGTAACCTCAAGCAGGTGTATGAGCTAGAGGCCAATTACAAGGTCACAAATAGATCAAAATCCAAAATTATTACTACCTCCCTTAGTAATCATAGCTTGTGCTAGAGCTACCCAACCTATTGCATAACAAGCTCATCAACAACTTCATATGGCTTTGCAGGCACCCAAAAAATTTGTAGCCTGGAATAGCGTTAGCCCGCTCATTCCTCTTGTTCCTCCTATGGTATGGGATCTGATTCCTATGAATTCTTTAAAATTTCCCCCTAAGTTTACTAGTAAAGATTTCAAAACACCAATGAAACATCTTTTGGATGTCATCGACGTATGCACAGTTCACAATATCATAGTGAAAAATGTGGCACTCAAGTTATTTGTAGCCTCCTTCAAATACAAAGCTCAAGATTGTTACAAATCTCTATTTCCTAATTCTTTGGTACTTGGGATCAGCTCCTAGACCTATTTTTTGAGCATTTTTTAGAAAGGGAAGATCACTTTTCTTTGTTATAGTGGTTGATAATGATAAAAAGAGCACTGCAAGAGGTTGTTACAAATTTTAATACGAATTTTCACAAAACTTGGCAAAGAATCCTAGTAACTACTCAACCACAAATAGATATGGCATTTTTTTTCTATTTTAATTCTTTTATCTTTGACATAGTAGTCATGATCCAATCACTCAAGGGTAACACCCTACCAAATGCATATGATTTGGTGGTGAGAACTAAAAACAACTTGATCGATGCTGGAAAACTCTTACATAGACCATTTATGCCAATGTTTCTAGAAATATCAGCTCAGTCCCAAGAAGAATCCACTCCTAACATTTATGTTGTACCTTTTCCTTCTATGTATGTATATCCTAACGTACAGGCGAGCACCTCTACTTCCTCTTCATTAACTGTGGTGGTAAACAACATGAAGAACCTATTGTGGAACTTTTCCAATGAGATTATCAATATAAAGCATCAAAAAGCAACACCTTTGAGACCCCCTTTTTAGGGCTATCAACGAGGGAGGTCACCATTTCAACATAATTAGTATTAGGGAGGTGCTAGAGTAAATAACTAGTCACAACCCTTAAACCAAATTGTTTCAATTCACACTCCACTACAAACCATACCGTCTAATCCCAATAGAGATGTGGTTGTTGGCCAAAATAATTTGGTGGACAACACAAATTCCTAGTGTTTCCCCTATAATGATGCACACATGCCTCAAAATTATCTAAGAGGTAATCTTCAATAGAAGGTAGCAGAGAAAAGAAGCCAGAGCATCTCACTGAATGCATGAGTATACACTTACCAGACACCCAGATTAGAGAGTTCCATGCTCAATTCCTAGATGCAAGGTATGTCCCTTGAGAAAGAAGTAGAAATTATCCCAGATCAGTTTTCTTGTGCTCTTCTCTTGGATAGAAGGCGAGGATGTGGTGCTTTCTAATGAGGTTTCAATGTTGAACACTCCACAAGTCTAGTTAGACTATAACACTCACTCTAAGGGAAGGTTCATCAGAGAGCATTACCTTGAGTGCAGTAGCCTAAGGTAGCTATGGAGAAGATCCCTTGTTTTCCCACGATGGTGCAACCCTTTCAAAATCCAAAGGAGGCATTCTCCTATAAGCCAAAGATACCACCACTTGGATCACTTAATATGGTCAACAATTGAAGAAGTCCCCCACCATTGTGTCTCTTTGGGAAATTCTAGCTATCCCAAAACAAAATTATTTGTTGTGCAAGGCCCTATAAGACTGTGAAAGACTAGAATAGGTTGGGATTACTCTAGAACACATTCAGGTGAAAAGTAAATGAATAGCTATCGTAGTGCAAGGGCAAAAAACTACAATGTTTACAAATTCTAGATAAGAGACTATGAAGGAAGAGGTAGGCAAACCAAAACCCGCTCCCTTCTTTTTTACTCTAATTGTAGGAGATAAACTATTGCATAATTCCATGATCGAGATACCACCACTTGGATCACTTAATATGGTCAACAATTGAAGAAGTCCCCCACCATTGTGTCTCTTTGGGAAATTCTAGCTATCCCAAAACAAAATTATTTGTTGTGCAAGGCCCTATAAGACTATGAAAGACTAGCATAGGTTGGGATTACTCTAGAACACATTCAGGTGAAAAGTAAATGAATAGCTATCGTAGTGCAAGGGCAAAAAACTACAATGTTTACAAATTCTAGATAAGAGACTATGAAGGAAGAGGTAGGCAAACCAAAACCCACTCCCTTCTTTTTTACTCTAATTGTAGGAGATAAACTATTGCATAATTCCATGATCAATTTTGGTGCTAGTACCGCTATCATGCCTAAGAAAATTTTGATTCTTTGAAACTAAAATATGAACCCCTAGAAAGGGGAGTTATGTAGTGAAAATGGGAACAAGGTACAACCATAGGCCTAATTAAAAATCTTCATTTGACCTTATATTCTTGTCCTAGCATCACAGTTCTTTAGGAAGTGGTGATAATAAATATCTCCCCTATCTTCAAGTTATGTTTGTCATGGGATTTCATAGCTAAGATCAAACGGTATCTTTCCTTAGATTGGTCACACCTCATCTTAAGGATATAATGGATCTAAAATGAAAGTGTTTTCAGAACCTTAATACCCCGAGCACATAACAAAAGAAGCCTTGATGAATTTTGAGGCAACCCATACTTCCTTCACCCAAAATGAGATGCACTACATAGATATTCTGGAGGATGGAGAAGTAACCAAAAATAAAAGTGTTGGGTGAGTGCAAGATCATGGGGGTCCAAAAAGTGGCAATATGACAAAAAAGTGGCTGATGAATTTTTTTATCTGAATTTGATGAAATGAAAAGGGTTTATTGAGAAAATTTTCATCTTTCCAAAAATATAAGATATTCCTTATTTGGAATTAAATCTAGATTATTATTATTAATTTTCTACATACATTCTGACTAAAGTCTTGATTGATAGGCTGATTGAAAAACATCTATAATTCTTAAACAATTTCATATTTATTAAATATATCTTAGAAACTGTATTCAATTTGTTACAAATTTGGTTCTTAAACATATTTTTCAAATTATGTTAATAACTTATTCATTTTTTTATGTAAAGTTGCCTAACTTTATTTTTCTAAATTTTCATTGCCACTTAAGGGCCTAGTTTGGAGCCCTATGATCGTACACTGACCCTTCTGAGGAAGAGGTACTTTTGAATAAATTCATGGAGAGTGATCCTTTTGGAAATTTTCATGCTACTAGTTTGGGAACTTATATAATATATAATGATAATCAAGTCATCCCCCAAGTGACTAAGGTTCAAGATGATCCTAAAACTTGCCACAGTCATGAGGTTGATCTTTGGACATTACATTTTGATGGTGCAAGATGTAAAGCTAGTTCAAGAGTCGGTGTTTACCTAACTTATCCAACCAGAGATTGGACTCTTAGATCTTTCCATTTTCAATTCACTTGAACAAATAATGAAGCTAAGTATGTGGGCCTAATCTGAGGAATAAGTCTTGTAAAATGAATGGCAATCAAATAGCTAAAAAAATTTGAAGATTCAATGCTGGTGATCAACCAAGTGCAAGGCACCTCAACCACAAAGAATGTGTACATGTGTTCTTACCAACATAGAATCTCAAACTTGATTGAAGGATTTTATTCTTTTAACATCCAAGCAGCCCCTCAAAAGAAGAATATTGAAGCAAACCGATTAGCAACAATTGGCTCTTAGTTTGATCTAGTGGTAGACCTTCTGACAAATAAACATTCATTCTCGTTCATTGTTAGGTTGATTATTCTAGATAATGAGAAAAATTGGAATTTTTTTTAGATTGATGCTCAGATCGCCATGTTCATACAACAATCTGGTGAATTTGCAGAGCAATTACAATCTAAAATCAAGGAGGCCTACAAAGATTAGATCATTTAACATAGGAGAAATAAGCTTCTAAAAGGGATAATTACCCTAGAGAACCTATTTGATTGTTGCAAATAAAGGGGATTATTCAGAAATTGATGTCAAAAATGGTAGAAATATGAAGGTTGGAAAGGATGTTCCTCAAAGGGATAAAGAAAGATTGATATCTTTATGTGAAAAATATGATGAAGTAGTGGCATGGACCTATGATGATCTCAAAGGATATGAACATGACATCATTCAGTGTACTATTGAGCTAATTGAAGGAGCTAAGCCTATCTACCAAAATTAAAGGGTAATCAATCAAAAAATAGATTCACTCATGGCTCAAGAGCTAAAAAAATCATAGATTCTCATATCATATACCCAATTAAGCATTCTACTTAGGTCTCAAACTTGGTCCCTATTCAAAAGAAGAATTGAGATATCTGACTATGTGTAGACTTCGGAGATTTGAATAGGGCATCCTTAAAATATCATTATCCATTTCCATCTATGGAGAAAATCCTCCAAATATTCATAGGATCTAAGATATTTTCATCGCTTGATAGTTTTTCAAGTTATAATCAAGTATGGGTTAAAGAAGAAGACCAACACAAAACAACATTCACCATAAAGTGGGGAACATTTGCATATGCAAAGATGTCATTCGACCTCTCAAATTTTGAAGCTACCTTCCACCATGTGATGGATATTGCTTTCAAAGATTTGATAAATTTGATCATAATTATCTATCTAGATGACCTCATGGTATTTTCAAAGTCAAAGGAGGATAATTTTGATCATCTAGAAAAAGGTTTTCCAGAAGTGTCAAGAGTTTGAGACCTCCTTAAACCTTAAAAACATGTATTCAGATTCCCACAAGGTAAGATATTGGGGTATGTTGTGCCCAAATAAGGAATCTTCATTGATTTGGAGAGAGTAAAATCTATCAAAGAGTTTCCCCTTCTAGTAAATAGGAAAGGAGTGCAACCTTTCCTTGAGAAGATAAACTTTGTTAGCATATTTATATCAGACTTTTCTAGGTTAGTTAGACCCATCACTCTCATGTTGAGGAAGGATCAAACCTTCAAATGGAATCTAGATGGGAGAACAACATTTGAAAAGATCAAGGAAGCTATCTCCTTGGCTTCGGTGCTAGTGAATCTAGATTTTTCCAAATATTACATTATGTATGTGTATGGAAGTGAGCACAGTATAGAAACAATGCTAATGTAGAAATATGAAGAAGGGATGAGAGAAAATACCATAGCCTTCTACTCAAGGACCCTAAAGGCATATGAGGCCAAATTTAAATTTATTGAAAAGCAGTATTTTGCCATTGTCAAAGGTCTTAAGAAGTTCCAACACCTAATAGCAAGCAATAGAATATTGATATATGTAACACATTCAAGTGTGTGAGAATACATAATGGAAGGATAAATTACTAAAAAAAGATCAAACTAGATTACAAATACCTTGGATTATGATGTATAGGTTCAACCTACCAAAGTGGCCCATGGGAAAGGACTTTATGAATATTTAGCCAAGGAAAATGAAGCTCTGATAAAAGAGTGAAATACCCCTAGCCCAAGAAGATGTTTCAAAGGAATTCTTGTTCAATCAATTTCAATCCACATATTCATGGGTCATAGATAGAACTAACTTCATGTAGTCGAGAAGGTATCTAGTTGATCTCCCATTGCATAAGAGGAGATTTTACAGGCTGCAGGGTGCAGGTTATGCTTTGATTGAGAGAGTGCCAAAAAATTTGATGGTGTACTTCTCCAATGCATACAAAAATCTCAAGTAAATAGAATCTTGAATAAGCTCCATAGTAGACAGGTACAAGTGGTCACTTCTCCTCAAAGACAATTGCAATAAAAATCATGTACATCAGGTACTATTGACCTACTATGTTATTTATTGGAAAGTGCCAGGATTTAGAATGTCATTGAATCCAGTTGTAACATAAAAACCCTTTGCTCATTGGGGTTTAATAGACTTTATTGGGATGATAAATGTAAAGGAAAAATAATGTGTTATGGATTGGTAAATTCTACACAATTCAGGGGTGTGCCAAGCTAAACAGTCCTCTTGACATTGCAAGCCTACATTAAATTATCAACCAAGGTACATAAAATTATGATGGTACTACACTATATGTGTCTTCATAGGCTCATGTTAACCTAAATTACTCTATGCAAACCTATTCAAACTATTCTACTTTTCTGAAAACTTACAAAAATGTAAAGCAATGAAAGTAGTTACAGAACGTAATGGCTGTGGGTACTTGCAACATAAGTTGTAGGTGACTGCTAAAAATGTGCGAGTGTGGAATTAATCTAAAACTGTTCAAAATAATAAAGTAACCAATCATAAGCTCTGGAGTACTATGATCTATCCATTATATCTATTTCCATGAACAACTACAACTTTAACTAACCATAAACTATTTCACTTTGCAATGCACGTGTAAGATAAAGAAAATAGAATTAATGGAAATACATAAATAAATAGATAGATGAATGAAGTGAAGAATAGTACCTGAGTGGCCAGCTCAGAAGACTACCTCACTTAACTAAAAACCAAATCTAACTTAGATTCTCATGTATCCATGCATCATACAACTCCATTCATTGCATACCACCAGATATTTAGACAGAATCCTTCTTGCAGATTTTATTCCATAATATCATTTCAACATGTCTTTGGATAACTAGAAAACTGGGAAAACTACTAACTGATAATAGTTTGTATTAATCAACTAATTGAACTATGAACTCATCCCCTGACTTTATACAAAATGGGGAGTCTTATTCGAACTGGGCCAACTAACTAACTAACTACAATCATAAATCTCACTCCTAGATGCGAGGAGGTGGAATAATGATTGAATTATTCATCTAACTGAAAAAGAGAACTATTCAAATAAGGATAGCTTGCATGTGAAATATAGAGGAAAACGTCCAACATTCCAAAACAGATATATTCCCACATATTCTTTCCATAATGACCACACTCAACCCCATAGCTACCTGCTCTTTGGATGGCTTGAACTTTATTAATTCCCTACTCTACTACTTTGGTACTCACTACAAATACTCCTTCCTTGCTACCATCTGTTGAGTTGCAAAGAGATTAATCCATACACATAAATATGCAACTAACCACCATAATTAAATCACGGTATTCCATTCATATACATATATATATTCATATTTAAACCATGCAATGCTACAAATATTTTCACCATATTTTATTTCCACAAAATGGGTTCAAGGTTGCAAGGTATGTATGAAAGGATAACACATTATGGAAGTATTTTCTAAAAGATACTTTAAAAGCATAGGTAAAGTGTCTTAAAAGTATATGAAAAGAAACAAAAAGATACTAATAACCAAACCCATCATTCCCCCCAACTTGTCATTTTGCTTGTCCTCAAGCAAAAATACCACACTAAATCACCTAGGGGAGAAGATTGTAAAACAAATTAATATGCCTAAGATCCATGATTTTGTTGAATCCATGTCCCTGTTTGAGGTAGAAACCATTGTAGCATGCAAGCATGTTCATCTTATCTATTTCTACATTCCTATCCTGATTAGTAATATGTCCAGTCCAATGTGGAATTGGGTGAAGTAGGATAGGAGGTTGGTAAGTCAGTGGAAGCCACTCCACTCCCCTCTTTCCTGAGATCTCAATATACTTGTGTAACCTCTCAAACATGTTCATAAAATTGTAGAGGGAGTGAGGCTCCTTCCTCTGAAATTTTGGAGTCATATTTTCCCATCTATTCCTCACATGTACCAAGCATTTTTGAAGAGTGGTCACTTCCAATTGTTGAATCCTTTTATAATCCCTGAGTCTTAAGTCTATAATTGTTTTCCCTGGCCCCCTATGAGAAAGGATTCTTAACCATTTAGTAATGAATATATCAGGATTCATTGCTTCCTTTCTAATTTGCAGTGCCATTGTTTTCTCCTATTCTTCATATTTCTCCATTAACTCTCATTAGAGTTGTTCATTTCTGAAGTAAGATGCAAGAGCTCTCACTTGCAAATCCCCAACATAAATCAAGGGATTCCAGTCAATATATTTTTCCATCACATAATTATGCAAATAATATTCACATAACAAGTCTTTCTCCTCTAAACTGATTTTGTTGAATAAAGTGACAAAAATGTGTCTCTTATCCAAAGCAAAGGCCTCGTCACTAATAAACTTATTAAATTGAAAATTGAGGAATTTTTCCTTTAAGAACAATGCATATACCCTAGATGGAGGTCTACATTCATTTATTTGGATAGCTCTATCGACCACTTCTGTCAATTTCTCCTCTAGTCTTTTCAACTCCAAATTCTTAGTTTCATTCAAAATTTTCTTTTCTTTTTCCCAATTTTCTTTTTCCCACTTAAATTGAGTAGTAACTTTCATCAATTCAAAACCCAAAGACAAAGTAGTATGGTAGGTTAGTGTTTATGCAATAAGGGTTTGTAAATTCGAATCAGTTTCAACTCCCATTTTACCTTTGGCCATTTGTTCCAATAGGTCCAATTTATTTCCATGGTCATAGGTCTGTATTCTTTCTTCCAACTCCTTGATTCTCATTTCCTTTTCTCTTTCTTTTTGTCCATACCATTTTACCTATTCTTCTAATTAATTTATCCTGTCAAGGGCTTCTTGAAGTTCCTTATGTTTCTATCCTCTAACAACTCCTTTTCTTCTTCAAAATTTAACCCATCACTGTCATCACCTATGGCATCAAAAACTTCTCTAAGAGAGTCATTGGGAACTACTCTTGTGGTCTTCTTAGCAATGAAAACATCCTCTGAATCAGAATTAGAGGAAGATGATATATATTGTCTCCTTCTAGCAGTAACATCAACATTTTCAACATAAACACTATCAGGGTCAGCTCTCTCCCTATCTGTATCTATTTCTACCATCAATGGGATATGATGTTATTGTTCCCCAACCTTTCCTTCCTGAAATGGTTCCTCAATGTCTCTCTTCTCAATTTTCTATCTTTTCATTCTTCCTGAGAATCGGGGAGTAGTGGTTTCCTATGTAACTTTATTCTCCTTTCTTCTTTTACTCCATTTTTTCCTTCCTACATCATCTTCTTTTACAACATTCTCCTTCTTATCAACTCCTTTTCTCTTTCTTTTCCCTTTTGAGAATGTTGACGTAGTACTTATCCTAACTCGAGGGTTCTTAGAGGATGAGGGTTCCTCTATTACCGTGGCTGACACATCTTGTTTCCCAGTCCCACTTTGGCTATGGGTAGGAGAAGCAGATGGTAAAATAGGGGTGTAGACATCTAAATTTGACCACTTACATTTGGTCAAATTTATCCTTTTTCATCCAAATATCCTCTTATCTACATTAATTAAGTAATATTACTATTACTTAATTAATACCCCTAAAGTCCTCTGAATCCCTAAGGTATTTAGTTAAATAATTAAATACCTTACCCTTTATTCCCCTTTTCCTCAAAGAATTAAATAAATAATACATTTATTTAATTCCTCACATGTCACATCCTCCATCACTTTTTCTTAATTCTAATCCACCTCATAATCCCATCATTAGGGATGTGCACATTCTTAATCCATGATTAGGATGTGTCACATCCTCCAAATTTTTCAAGTTGGCTCTTAATCCTCATTAGCCACCTAACTATCTTCTAATCATTGATTAGCTAATCTAATCAACCCTTTAGTCAAATCTCCCCATCTCCCAAGGAATTTTTAATTCCTTTTTGTCTTCCCAAGTTCCTCTCATGGAATTTTTAATTCCATTTACAATCCCCATGTCCTTCCCAATGGAATTTTAAATTCCATTTTATTCATCCAAGGTTTCTAAGGAATTTTTAATTCCTTTTATCATCCCCATGTACATTAAAAAGGAATTTTTAATTCCTTCAGTCAACTCTTTGATCTGAGCCATTGATCTCTTGTCCTCTTTTAATCTCCATCGTTAATTTCATCTCCCTTGGCTACATGACTAACACTTAGCCATTTTTGCAACCCTAACCATTCTAGCCAAATTTTCTCAAGCATTTTTCATCATCTCTCAAGCATCCATCTTGCATCCATAGCCATTTTTGTCCATCCTTGCATCCAAATCAAGCAAACACAAGCCGTTATGCTGCTGAAATCATTCTAGGAGCACACAAATCAACCATTAATGAGGGAAAACAACTTCATCAAGCTCAAACAAGGTAGCATCTTGGTATTTTATTTGCAAGTTTGAGTTTCAACTTTAAGCCTAATCTTGAGGTTTTGTTTTGTGTTTTCTTCCTTTGCATTTCATTTTTTTTGCATTATTTTAGGTTAGGAAACATGTTGCACAAGGGGAATCTTCTCTCTCAGGCTCATCTTGCTTAGGGTCAACTTCTGGTTTAGGCTTAGGTAGAGGATCATCTTCTACTTCAGGTGCCTCAAGCAACTCAGTGATTTCTTTATAATTTTTAAAAGCATCCCAATCAACTTGGGGATGTTGAATTCTCAAACTTCTCTTAACTAATAGGGTTATCAAACAATGATGGTACAAAGTAGTATCAGTCTGTTTCCTCTAATATTTAGAGGCCATTCTTTTTACCATGTTGTATAGAAAATTGGGAGCATTGACTAATTGGTCATGTCATAAGTGGTTCAACAACTTGAAATGCACAGTATATAACAGATTGTGGTGGCCATCACAAGGTATTTGATAATATAAGAAACACATTTTCCCCAAAAGAACAGAAGGGAAAGTCTTTTAGTACCTTGTGACATTGAATCCAAATTATCACCCCATTCACAGAATGCTTCCCTCACTACTACTGCATCTGCATGAGTTGGGTACTCAGAGCTTGTGTGAGGTAACCCTATTACTTGAGAAATTTCCATCTCTGAGCCATCCACCACTAGTCCCTTTACTGTTGCTTCATCATACTTCAATGTGGCTACAAAATCCTTGACCATCTCATTATCATATTCTGTCAACTTTAAGAAATAGTCCAACCATCCTACTCTAGTGAATAGAGGTATAACCATCATGTCCTCTAATATCTCTATGTGAGCAGATGGTTCTCTACAAATTACATCACCTCCCATTATATCATTGATTCTTGTAGCCTCAAAGAGTTCAAATTTAGTAAATTCAACTTCACCACCTAAAAACCCTCAAATTCAACTGCTTCTACAAATGCTTTCTCTGTACCCAATACTCACAATCCCTTGTCTTCTATTTCTAGTTCAATCACATATCACAAGTTCTATACCTTATCTCATCACAAGGAAGGAATCAAATTTATCAGAAACATAGAGAATTTTTTCTAGTTTTAAAAGATGGTATTAATGCAGTCTGACAAACTTGGGTGGAAAAATAAAAAATTTAATAACAAAAATTTTGATAACAATGATACCCCTCCCCCCATCTTAAAGTGAAGTGACCGCACTTCATGTGTAACTCGGTTAGGGTGAAAGGATAATGATGAGAATTAATGGTGATAAATTTTGCATGCATAATCTAAACAATGAATAATAATGAATATGAAAAGAAAGCTAGTTTTAATCATGTGAAGTTACCTATCATATGTGCAAAATGGAAAGTAATTCTTAGCACAGCTATGAACTGAAAGGGAACATATCACGGAGTACAAGTGATGTGATGTGCATTGATGGCATGGGAGTTGATGAAAAGTGATGGTTGTATTGGCAATGTGCGCTATACTTTTGAGAGTAAATGATACATGTGGGCAGTAATAGTTTTCACAGGAAAACCAATTTGAATCCACCAAGTGATAGCAGCATGTAATGAATGGGTGTTGCTATAGGTACTCCAAGCTCAAGGCTCGACTGAAATGTGCTTATCAGGTCCTAGCTGAAACAGATCTTAATAAAACTAAAAAAGAAAGTCCCTCTATAGTCTGAAAAATATTCATTATGGATATTGTGTTGTGTGTGCATGTGATTTAAAGCATGGAAAATTAGGCCTGGGTAATCTCAAAGGTTGAGTTGTGTAACTCGCCCTCTACATTACTAGACATGCTAGGTAATTCACTTCCTGTTGCAACATCATCATGTGTCCTAGATCCTGAATCAGCAAAACTGTGTGAACCATACTCATCCATTAGATATATGATGAAATCATCGTGTTCAAGTGGTATCTTGTACACCTTGATTCTATGACCATTAACCAAGAGTGAAAATTTGATGTTATCAGTAGTATGTAGTTGCACTGCACCATTAGTAAAGACTTGTATTTCATAAGGTCCTAGCTATCGTGACTACAATTTCCCTAGAAAATCTTTGTTTCTGAAATCATATAGAAGTGCCCAGTCCCCTACAGTAAATTCTTTAGACTTGATATACTGATCATGCCATTTAATCCTCTATTTCTAAAAACCCTCTGTGTGGTGAAATTTCTCCAATCTAATTTCATCCAGGGCATTCAAATGTTGCAACCTTTCTTTATGATATTTCGTTAAGTCCATCTATAAGTCGACTATTGTATGTAGGGTTTTATATTCAAACTTTATATGCAACACTATTGTTTTTTCATAAACCAACTCATAAGGAGTAAATTGTATTGTTGTCTTCTAGGTAGTTTTGTATGCCCAAACAGCTTTTGATAATCTGGATACCCAATCTCTTCTATGAAGTTGTACAATTTTTGTCAAATATGTTCTCAATCTCCCTATTTGTAACTTCTACTTACCCATTTTCTTGAGGATGATATGGAGTAGATTTCTTGTGCCTGATCTGATACTCCTTCACTAGTTGGGCTATGAGGTCTGATGTGAATTGAGGTCCTTGATCAGTCACAATCTCCTAAGGAACACCATACCTAGTGAATATTTTCTCATATAAAAATTTTGCAACATTGCCATCTCTAGAAAACTACAATGCTTTCACTTCTACCCATTTGGTTAAATAGTCAGTACATACTAGTATATATTCTTTGTTATTTGAAGTGGGAGATATAGGTCCAGTAAAATCTAGCCCCCATTTGTCAAAAGGAGCTAGTGCTAGTTGGGGTTGCAAAGTCATCTCATCACTTCTTGTAGGTCTCCTCATTCTCTCGCACCTATCACAACTTTTAGTATACTTAACAGAGTCCTTGTGAAGGGTTGGCCAATAATATCTTGTTGTTAAGATTTTAAAATATGTCCTCTTGGCTGAAAAATTTCCACTACAAGGTTCATCATGCCAGGCTTTCAATATATCAAACACTTCATCCTCCCTAATACATCTTTTCATAATGTTATATGGGCCAGTGTAGAATAAAAATCTAGAAATCTAAGAATAAGGGAAGCATTTGTGAACTAATTGTCTTTTCTCCTTAGGAGAGAAGTTGGAATCTGCCTTATTACCAAGTAGAACTAGCTATATCATCATACCATGTATTATGTATACTTAAACCAAATAAATTCTGATTAGGGAAAGAATCATCAACTACTCCTTCAGATGTTGTGGGTAATCTAGATAAGAAGTCAACAACCACATTAGCCTTTCCTAGTTTATCAACTATGGTTATGTCAAATTCTTGTAGTAATAGCAACTACCTCACAAGTCTTCCACCTACTATGGGCTTATTCATCAAGTATCTAATTGCTATATGATATGTGTGTATGAATACTTGATAACCAGTAATGTAGTGTCTAAACTTGTTAATGGCATAAACAATAGCTAGCATTTTTTTAGTAGCCACAATGTAGTTTAATTATGCCCCCTATAGGTTTTTGCTAATATAATATATGGCATACTCCTTATTGCCCTCTTTCTGTCCTAGAACTACTCCAATAGCAAAGTTTGATACATCAGTGTGAATTTGAAATGGAAATGTCCAATTTGGACCTCTTAAAACTGGTGCATTAGTCAAAGTTTCCTTCAACTTCTCAAAGGATTACTGACATTTTGGAGTCCACTCAAACTCAATATCCTTTGTAAATAGAGTAAATAAAGGGGTAGCTATTTTTCTATAATCTTGAATGAATCTTTTGTACTAACATGCATGTCTAAGAAATCTTCTCACATCCTTTTGTTTCTGGGGAATAGGTAGTGTAGATATAATTTCAATCTTCTTGGGATCAACTTGTATCCCTGTGCTAGAAATAAAATGTCCCAAGACAATGCCTTATGTCATCATCATAAAACATTTCTCATTGCTCAATGATAAATTGTGTTTAGTGCATCTTTTCAAGACTATTTTTAAATTTTGCAAAGCCTCATCAAATGTTTCACCATATCTGATGAAATAATTCATGTAAATCTCCATCTTATCATGTGAAAAATCAAAAAATATACTAAGCACTACTCTTTGAAATGTGGCTGGACAATTCCATAAATCAAAAGGTAAAACATAATATGCATAGGTACCCTAGGGACAAGTAAATGTGGTTTTATCTTGATCTTCAAGTGCAATCTTAATTTGGTTATAACCACTAAAACCATCAAGAAATGAGAATTATTTTTTCCCTTCCAAAGAACCAAGAACTTGGTCAATGAATGGAAATGGGAAGTGATACTTTCTTGTGGAATCATTTAGTTCCCTGTAGTCAACACAAACTCTCCATTTACCACCCTTATTGGGAACTATGACCAATGGTGAAACACATTCACTTTCTGAGATAGGATATATGAATCCTACATTCAAAAACTTTTGTAGTTCAGCTTTGAAAATCTCTCTAAGAGTTGGATTCATGTTTCTTTGTGTTTTCCTGATAGGTTTGTAGCCATCATTAATATAAATTTTGTGCATGCATAAGGCAGGATCAATGCCTTTCATGTCACTATAATCCCATGCAAAGGCTATTGCATGAGCCTGTAGCACAACATGCAACGATTTATGTTGTTCATCAATCAATGCATTATTAACATTCAACATCTTTCCAGTCTTGATATCTAATTCTATGGACATTTCTTGTACAAAGGATAGGTCAAGGCTAGGTATTATTGGAAAGCATTTCTAGGGTAATGGAGTAAGGATTATTTGGGATACCTCTTGTGAGGAATTGGTAGGTATTATGCTTTCCAAAGGATCTTGTAAATAGGATAAACAACCCTATTTTTGTGGGTGTCCTCCACAGTCACTTTGTATGATATGAGATATTATCTTATTCTCATCTTGAATATCCAATAGAGGGATACACTCTATGGTCATTAAGTTCTGCAATGAGTAATTTTCCTCATCATCCAGGTGTGGCCAAATGGTCTGCTCAAGGTCTTGATGTGGCTAAGATGGTGGATAAAATACTAGATTTTTGGTTATAGTTCTGCTACATATGATCATTTTTCCTGACCTATAGCCTATGAATGCATCAGTTGTGGCTAACCAAGGTTGACCTAAGATTAGTGGATAACTAGCTAGATTAAACTTGGATTGAAGTATTATAAAGTCTGCAGGGTAATCCCAAGAATCTAATGCAATGAACAGGTCCTCAATAACTCCTTCAAGCTTAACTGTAGACTTATCGTCTAATTGTAAAACTATCTGAGTAGGCCTAAGATTGGCTAACTGTAGTAGTTGTATGGTTTCTTTAGTCATCACATTAATTGTAGCACCCAAGTCTATCAAATTATTTTTAATAAGTGTCACATTGATTTTAACATCCACTACTGGACTACCAAGATTTGTATATTTGGGAACAGTTGTATTCCCCAACATTATATCAGTAAGGTTACCCAAAACATGGACTATCTGTGGGTCCTTTCTTTTCCTTCCTAGCTTCTTAAGGTAGAGATCTTTAATAGTCTTAGTATAGATAGGAATATCTTTGATAGCTTGGATCAAATGGAATTTAATGTTGGCATCCTTTAACTAGCTTAAAAGGTCTATTTCAACCTGTGTGTGTTGCTACTAGATAGCCAAATGTTCAAGGAATGGAGGCTTTGGATGCAATGTGGTTTGGAGCCCTTGATTAGACTAGGATTCCAAAGGTGTGTTATCTAAGGCTTTCTTTGTGGGTTCTTCATCGTCTAATTCTATAATTTTGGGAGATGAAGGTCTTGCAAGCTACTTCCCTGATCTAAGATGAAGGTCACTCACCTCTACCCCATATGTGGGGTGTTGGATAGCTTCATTAGTATAAGCCTATTGAATAGACTTAGTGTTAAGATTAGGTGCAGGTTACGCAGGTATTTAGGATGGTTTAGGTGGTTGAGACTGAGGATTTTATGGAGGCATCCGAGCTTGCTACTGAGGTGAAAGAGGTGGTAGCATAGGCTACTAGTAATTCATAGTTTGTTGTCATGGCTGACCTTTCTACCACTAAGGTTGTCATTGATTTTGTTGGGTTGGCCATTGTGGATTATAGTTGGAACCCTGAAAGTTTTGTTGTGGCCATGGGTTTGGCTTATGGTTCCAATTTGGCTAGGCTTGTGGCCATTGTTGAGGATTCTACCACTGGTTATGATTTGTTTGTTAGGGCTAGGTGTTCCAACCAGAAAAGTTTTGATTGCTAGAAGGGAAAGATGGATTAAAATTAATCAGATCTGGTGGCATACCTTGTCTTTGCTGCCAAGGCCTCCTTTGTGCTATGTAGAAATTTTTTCCATCATCTCCTTCCATTGGCTAGAAATTTGGTTTCTCAATATTTTCTTGTTGGATACTGGCCACTCGTTTGCACTTACAATTGGATTTCCTCTACCTACAGTTAGGACAGTACTCAGTGAACATTTCTTTTGCTTCCTCCTACTTCTTGATGTGGAGTGTGTCCAACTATGTTTCTAGATGACTAATTATATCCTCTTTCATGTTTGACAATAAATTATTGATTTCTACTTTAGAAACCCCATTAGAGGACTTACTTGTGATGGATGACCTCTCCCATCTTGGCTTCCTAGAAAGAGTCCTAGAATAATTCCTATAGACTTTTAAAATGTCTTCAAATGGTCCTGTAGAAATGTCTCCTCCCCCAATATGGTTGAGGGCATCCATACTATCTTCATTAATTCCCCTTAAAAAGACAAATTTAAGAGACTCCTCTAACAGTTTATGCTGGGGGTTTTTCTTCAAAGAAAACTAAAATCTTTCTATATAATCTTCTAATAGCTCATCCTCTTTTTAAGACATTGATAAGATGACATCTCTCCTCTAGTCTAATCATCTACAATAGTCCTTTTATTTCTCCAAGAACTTTGTCTTCATAGTGTCCCAATCTAGGAAAACATCCCTGCCAAGTCCCATAAACAATCTGAGGGAAGCATCCTTAAGAGTGGTTGGGAAGAGCTTGATTTAATGGGAATCAGTGGTGTAATCATAACTTATGCACAAAACATCAAACTCAAAGAGAAAGGTATCTAGGTCCTTAGTTGCCAAGCCATAAAATATTGGTAATGTTGATGGTGGAATATTTTTTAGCACAGTAGCTCTGGCTTGGTCAGCAATGGGGAAATCAAATGTACCAGGCTCTGGTGGATCAAGATCTACCATTGTTCAGAATGTCCCTTTAGAAATTATGGAAGATGATGATGATGAAGATGGAAAGACAATGTTAACTCTTTCAACAATCTCCATAGTATATTCAAAAAAATCACCAGTATCTTCTCTTTCTTGAGTGTCTGAAGGAAGAAATATTCCTTGGTTATCTCTCCACCTCTACATACAGTAAGTTTGACTTTGTATGGCAACAACCATGTACAATGTTAGTATAACTCCAGGTGTTTTTGAAGATGAAATCTATCAATCCTAATGCAAAAAAGAAAAATTAGCTATTAAAAATGAATAAAAAAAAGCCTATGAAGATAGCACCATCCCCATTAAAGGCAAAAAAAATGTAAAGGAAAACTAATGTGTTATGGACTTGATAAATTCTACACAGTGTAGGGGTGTTCTAAGCTAAACAGTTCTCTTGACATAGAAAGCCGACATTAAATTATCAACCAAGGTGCATAAACTTATGATGGTACTACACTATATGTTTCTTCATAGGATCGTGTTAACCTAAATTACTCTATGCAAACCTATTCAAACTATTCTACTTTGTTTAAAACTTACAAAAATGTAAAAACAAATAAAGTAGTTATAGAACCTAATGGCTATGGGTACTTGCAGCATAAGTTGTAGGTGACTGCTAAAAATGTACGAGTGTGGAATTAATCTAAAACTATTCAAAATAATAAAGTAACCAATCGTAAGCTTTGGAGTACTATGATTTATCCATTATATCTCTTTCCATGAACAACTACAACCTTAACTAACCATAAACTATTCCACTTTGCAATGCATGTGTAAGATAAAGAAAATAGAATTAATGGAAATGCATAAATAAACAAATAGATGAATGAAGTGAAGAATAGTACCTGAGTGGCTAGCTCAAAAGACTTCCTCACTTTAACTAAAAACCAAATCTAACTTATATTCTTACGTATCCATGCATCATACAACTCCATCCATTACATAACACCAGATATTTAGACAGAATCCTTCTTGCAAATTTTATTCCATAATATCATTTCAACAACATGTCTTTAGATAACTGGAAAACTAGAAAAACTACTAACTGATAATAGCTTGTATTAATCAACTAACTAAACTATGAACTCATCCCCTGAATTTACACAAAATGGGGAGAGTCTTATTCGAACTTCCAACTCACTAACTAACTACAATCATAAATATCACTCCTAGATACAAGGAGGTGGAATAATGATTGACTTATTCATCTAACTAAAAAGATACATGTTCAAATAAGGACAGCTTGCATGTGAAACACATAGTCAAACGCCCAACATTCAAGAACTGATATCTTCCCACATTTGTTCCTTCCATAATGACCACACTCAACTCCATAGCTTCTTGCTCTTTGGATAGCTTGAACTTCATTAATTCCCTATTCTACTACTTTGGTACTCATTACAAATACTCCTTCCTTGCTACCATGTGCTAAGCTGCAAAGAGATTTCTCCATACACATACATATGAAACTAACCACCATAATTAATTCACAATATTCCATTCATATACATATATATATTCATATTTAAACCATGCAATGCTACAATTTTTTTCACCATATTTCATTTCCACAAAATGGGTTAAAGTTTGCAAGGTATGTATGAAAGGATAACACATTATGGAAGTATTTTCTAATATATACTTTAAAAACATAGGTAAAGTGTCTTAAAAGTATATCAAAAGCAACAAAAAAATACTAATAACCAAGTCACCCATCAATTTGCTTCATACTCTAGATGAGAGGGAATTCTGTAAACCTTGTCTATCATTTTAGGAGTTAAAACAAGTACAATTTCTCCATTGGACCCCTTGATCTTTTGATTCTTGTGGTTGTAGTGTTAGGCACATGTCAACACTAGTTCTAGAGATTTAATAGTAACTAGGGAAGCAACAAACTCCACCAAAATTGACTTAAAGAGAGCCCTATCCATGGGAGTCCTAACACCATCACTATTGACCCTTCGCTTGAGCACACCCAAGTTTACATGTCCCAATTTAGTGTTTGAAATCTCTATGTACAGGGAGAACATCTTGGAGGGTGGATGATAATCTTTAATTGGAACTTCATTTCATCAGAATACTTAGGTCGCATCCTTCCTATAAACAAAAGTACCACATATTACCACTTACATTTCTAAGAAAATAAACCCTACAAAACAAGCCAAATTAGATACCATAAACTTTGTATTTCAAAAATTATATCTTGTTACAAAGAAACTTATAAGGTTTTAAGGATTGGCCATTCATCGTAATCCTTACCTTATACTATTAAGATGCTCATTCTAAAATTCAACATTCTTTATATTGTTATTTGGGTGTCGGGGATTGAAGATCCATTGAATACCCTTTGCTTTCAATCAAAGTTCTTAAGGCATGACAAGGTTTAATCAGTCATCGAGGATCAGGGATTCCCTTTACTTATTAGTCAAAGGGTGAATTCTTTTGTTAAGATTTTATATCATCGGGTTTTAGAGATCAAAAATATCCTTTACCTCTTACTTACAATGAGAATTCATGTTTTAGGATTCAATGGGTATCAAGGATAGAAGATCCATTATACCCTTTTCATTGTTTGTTAGTGGCATAAAGTAAACAATATTCCCGAATCATGAAGTCCAAAAAAGGATTTCAGGGATCGACATGTGGATTTTAATCCTTAATTTTATGGTTTAGATCTAGTATAGGTTAAAGAAAAATCTCAACATCCAAGGTCCAGTTTGTATGTCATTCATCTAACTTGATCCTTTTGAAAAGAGATTATATGAAGGTACACTATCATTTTAACCATTTGGGTGAAATTAATTCCCCATGTTGGTGGATGTCAGAGGTCAGGGTTCCATTGTACCTCCTACCTCTATAAGGAAACATACAGATGACACCCCTAACACCCAAAGTCCGAAAGGATCATATGAAAACTAGAATTTTGGCTAAGTGTTTCATTATGTGTAGTCGAGGATCGAAGTTTGGGGACACCATTTATCCTTTGCATGAGAAAAAAATTCCTTTCTTTTTTTCTTTTGTTTTATCTTTTTTGATGGATTTGAATAATACATATATTGTGAAGTTTGATTTTCAAAGATAGGTAAGGGATTTTGTGATGAAACTCAATATGGATTGTTGTCCAACAAGTTCACGAGACTATAATCAAGAATTATACCTTTACAAGGTTCAAGAGACAACTTGATGGAGCTCTATGAGTGTTGAGATCGGTATCATGGATTGTAATCCAATAATTTAAGAAGCTATGATTCAAGATTTCAAATAAAAGAGAAATTTGGAATTCAACTAAAAAATATACCCTTTTGAGGGTCACGAGGTAGCTTGATGGAGTTACACTTGATTTAGGATTTTTTTATTCAAAGAAATATCTTCCTAAGAATGTGTATTTATTTTATGTTATCAGTAAGTTTTGTTATGTAAGACCTAAGTGGGGTCCCTTGGCAAGATGAGATTTGTGTTTTTAAGGGTAAAATTGTAAGAAAAATGTATAAGGGGGGAATGTTAACATATAACATTATCCACCACCTCTTCAATAATTATGCAGTTGTGATATGTAGATACATAGTTACTCAACTATATAACTTTGTATAAATGCATCTTCAAGTTTATTGAATGATATGAAACATTTATGTATTAGAAAATCCATAGTCCGTGTTAATAAATAGTAAAATAAAATCATAGGAAATACATACATGGTCTACATGAATAGTAAATATTGAAATGATTTATAACTAAGTTCTATCATCATGAAATTCAAAAGCTCTCTTAGTTGCTCTTCAACTAGATGTTGTCTTGCCTTGTACAAGTAAATTTTTAGCTTAAAATCAATTAATATCGAAATTTCACATTTATTAAATTTAAATCAAATGTTTAAAATAAATATTAAATGGAATTATGCATTCATATCTAATGGTACTCATCATCAACCATGTCCTAATGACCTTGTACCAATTTTTTTGAAAAAGTCACACTTGTTAGGTTTTGGATTTTAAAATTTATATGTATTAATCTTAAGCATTTACAAATGCAAGCATAAAAGACCTAGAAATTATGTAAGATTTAAACTAGTGTATACACATACTCATATATACTTAAAATGATCTAGGTGAATCAAGATATTTCTTGGGATCATCAATGGTAGGATGTATTGTTTTTCTAAGTATTATCATCCTACATATGCATGTACATATATATTTTCAAATTAAACTTAAAATTACATGTACACACTTGAACTTTTAAACTAAAGATTAATCCAAATGAGCTCAAGTACAAATAATTCAAGTACATTCTAGGTATGACTACATATTAACTAATGACTACATATTAACTAACACTGGAGGATCGTTCATCATACCATCTTGTAGGTCTAACATGAAATTATTGTGACTTATCAAGTGTTATGAGAATGACGTAAAGTTCAGCAATTATTAGAATTAAAATTTGATTAAACATGTCATAATATGTTTGGTTCTTGTAGGAATTTGATTCACATTTCAATTATTCTATAATTATTATTTTATACATATCTAATTTAAAAAATGAACAAAACAACCCCGCAGTTTAGCGGAGTTGGCTTGAGTCTTGGGTTTGCTCCCTGAGGTCTTGGGTTCAACTCTCACTGGCTCGTGAAATTATTCGGCCGCGGACACCTAGGGGTGGGTGATGATTGCACCGTGGCTCCAGGGATTAGTCTCGCCCTCAATCTGAACCAGTGTAATGTTGGGGCGTTGGGCAGAGGTCGTGGGGATACCTTGGGTCACCAAAAAAATAAAAATGAACTAAACATATTTAATGTACTCTACATGATAAAGGATAATATATTGTTATATTGTGTAAGTCATTCCAAGTTATATAGATATAACCACTCCACGCTCTAACCTAGATGATGTGTTAGTCATTTGCACCAAAGAAGATAATATAATTTATTTAATATAATTAAATTTATATTTTAAATTATTTATGAGGATAGAATTTCAAGGGCCTTCATATATTAGATTGGAATCTGATTTATTTTTAGAAATACAAGTTGTATACATGTGAAGGACTTACATGAATCTCTTTACAAAGGTGTACTATTAGACAAACAACTTACTAATAAATTTAGTATTATGAATCAAAAAACTTAAGAAACATGGTGAAAAGTATGCTAATATACTTGAAAGACTAGTTAACATAAGGATAAAATTACTATGGAAATCCAATACCAAGGATTATAGGAATGGAGAGGTGTTATATTATATTCTACAAGGAGTGCTAGTAGAAAAGTTATCCTTTCCTAGCAAGAAGAGCTAAGAATTAGTAGTGGGATGAAGGTAAAGTGGATACAAATAATGTGAGGGAATCTTCAAATATTTTTATCATGTGTAACTTTAACTTTTTTTAAACTATTGAGGTCCTTCTTTAGGTGAAAGTTTCATTAACTCTTACTTCAACTATAAAAATATGTAACTTCAAAAAATTTGTAATTATCAATGAAGTGCCTTTGAAACCATTTTCTTAATAGTGATATGCAATAAAAATATATCTTCACTATAAATATATTATTAATGCATGGGATGAAAAAATTCATAACACTTTTCCCCTCTTATTTTATGTTGCATTGTGTTGATAAATGGCTCTTTTGGTGCACTCACTAATATAAGGCCCAATACAAGACTCTATTATACATCATTGCTCTACTCTAAACATCCCATAGACATTTCTTGGAACATTTCCCACCTTGACTAGATTATAGTTGTCATATTATCAATTGGACACGATTGCAAGCATAACCACTTCCCCTTAATTGAAATTTCTCACATTCCAAGGCCAACAATCTTGTACATGACCATTAGTCATCAACATGTGCCCCAAAAAATTTTGACTGATGTGTCTAGATCATGCATTCAAAAAAATCAACTTATGTATTTTATCATCATGCAAACATTTTAGATCAAAATAGGAAAACACATTTCTCTATCTATCTCCTATATGTTTTACACAACAACCTCTATATCAGCATCACCATCCAATCACACTCTCTTTTACTTATATTGTTTATTTAATCTTGAAGCTTGACTAACATGCAAATAATTCATGAACTTCAATCTTTGCAAGAAAATCCCATTGGTACTCCTTAAGACTACCATTGTTTTCCTTAAATCAAATTGCATTGAATGCAAACAAGTGTCCTACTTACAAATAATTAAATTTCACTTAGAAATTTTTTAAAAAATATCTCTAAATATATCATTAACATGATTACATCCCGAGAACATTACTTTCTACAGTTTTTCCCTAAAATGGTGATAGGCAGGAACAGGCACGGGGTGCCTATTTGAATTTTGAAGTTGATGAAGATGGTGAAGTGGACTCTAATGATGATGATGGTGATTAGGGGTCTACATTTGGTGCATTTTTTCCTCCTTCTCCTTCGTGACTCCTATTGTGTGTAGAGTGTGCAAGTTGTGTGCCTTCTCTCTACCCGACTTGGATGTTGAGTGTTTGGCATTTCATGATTGCTATTTTCTTGGTTACAGGGTTTCTATCGAGCTACGAGGCCTTTTGTTGGCATGTAGGTCTCAATCCTGTGGGAGTTGAGGTCGTGGTTGTTGTGAGGAGGAGTGAAGTGTGTTGTTTTCTCCAGTGGGTACCTTCTCTATGCAGACTAGTTGTGTGTTGTGGTGGCTACCCTTTGTCTACCTTTGGCATTGTTTTTGGGTATGCTCACTACCTGTGTTGTGGGTAGGATGTCGTTGTGGTGAGTTTTTCTGGCGAGTTTCCCTCCTTTGTGTTGATGCACCCAGGATCCTGTGTTGCAAGCCAAATCAACCAAACAATGAGAAGCAGCTAGAATGAAGCTATTTCACCATTGATGTGAATGAGATGACCTAAAATGTACAAAGGGCCCTGTATAAATAAGCAGGGAAAAATGCAAGAAACATGTGGCAAAACTGGAGAAGAGATCACAAGAAACATGCCTGCAGTAGGTGACCGCCCAAAGTGAATGCTCCAGACCAAGAAAAATAAATGCACACCTATGGTTATAAATGCCAAGTTGGACTTAAGAAAATGCATGATGAAAAACATGCATGCTAACACCCCCCCTTAAGTGCAACTTAGGGAGAAATATGTAGGAGATGCAAAGAGTGAATGAAAAAATGAAATATGAGATGCATTATGGGTCCCTACAATAAAGCCTTGTTAGGTACCCATGTACAACTACAATGCAAATCTCTCACAACGTGAGAAAAGGAGAAAAACCCTATGGGAGAAAACTCCTCTCCAAAAGAGAGAACAAAAAAAAGTGAAAGGAAGGAGGAATCCTCAAGACCCCCCAAGGACAACTTCCTTCACCCCTAACATTGATTGCAACTGAAGATAGCGAGGAGATTCCAAAGGTTTAGTGAAGATTTCGGCAACTTGCTGCTCCGTAGGCAAATACTCCAAAGTAAGAACACCATCCTGAATGAGCTACTGAATGAAGTGCATGTGGATTTCAATATGCTTAGTGCGTTGATGCTCCACTGGGTTGTGAGAAATATGAATGGCACTTTGGTTATCACACCAAATAATAGTGGTATGATCAAGAGGAAAGCCAAACTCAGCCATCAACTGTCGAAGCCAAAGAACCTCTTGACTAGCCAAGACAACTCCTCGATACTCAGCCTCAGTTGATGATAATGCAATAGTAGTTTTCTTCTTACAAGACCAAGCAATTAGACCAGAACCAAGATAGAAAACAAAGCCAGAAGTAGACTTTCTATCATCAACATCACCATCCCAATCTGAGTCAATGAAGCCCACAATCTCAGTAGCACCTAATGTGTAGTGAATGCCAAACTATGTAGTGCCCTAAATGTACCGTAAGATACACTTGGCTGCCTTCCAATGACTCTCATGAGGATCTTGAGAGAAACAGGAGACAAGACCAACTACAAAGGAAATATCAGGATGACTATGTGTTAAGTACAAAAGGCTGCCAACCAATTGCCGATACAAAGTAGCATCAACGGATGGAGTAGTGCAGCTAGTGGAAAACACAACACCTGACTGAAGAGGAGTAGGGGTTGGCTTGCAATCAGCCATCCTAAACCTCTGAAGCAAATCAAGAGCATACTTCTACTGGAAGATAGAAATACCAGTAGAAGACTAATGGATTTGAAGACCAAGGAAGTAATGCAACAAACCAAGATCTATCATATCAAAATGCTCCATCAAAGCTTGCTTAGTATCCTCAATCATGGCAGGAGAACTCCCCGTGAGAATCAAGTCATCCACATAAAGAACAAGAATGAGAAGATCCCCCTATGCCTTTGAATGTAAACTATAGGATTGAAGTGACATCTAGTGAATCTAGAAGCAAGCAAGAAACTATCCATCTTCTCATACCAAGCTCTAGGAGCTTGTTTGAGACCATACAATGAACTTCGGAGCCTACAAACAAGTGAAGGGTCTTGAAAAAATCTAGGTGGTTGCTCCATATATATCTCCTCATGAAGATCACCATGCAAGAAAGAACTCTTCGCATCCATCTAATACACTGACCAACCCTTAGATGCAGCAATAGAAAGCACAAGGCGTATGGAATCCATCTTTACGATAGGAGAAAAGGTCTTGGAATAGTCAATACCCTCAACCTAAGAAAAGCCCTTAGCAACTAGATGAGCCTTATACTTGTCAATAGAACCATCAGCTACAAACTTGGTACGATACACCCACTTGCACCAAACCAACTTTCTTCCCTTAGGAAGAGGAACCAAATCCCAAGTTTGATTCTTCATCAAGGAAGAATAATCCTCTATCATAGCACTATCCCATTCCAGAACACCTGAAGCATCCAAAAACTTTTGAGGATCAGTAGAAACTACATGACTCAAAAAACTGATACCTGAAGTGCGAGAACGAGTGCAGCGTGTAGTTGTGGGATCACCTACAAGAGAACCAACATCCTCAAGAAGAGTATGAGCCCATAAAGTTCAACAGGGTGTAGGTGGAGGACAAGGAGAAGATAGAGTAAGATCAACAAAAATAGCTATACCATCGTCAGGAACATCATTACAAGCATCATCATCATCATCTAGAAGCACAACATCCTCTGAAGAAGAACTAGGAAGAAGAGAGGGAGAGGCTTGTGATGGAGAATCTGACGGAGTGAAACACTCATCAAATTGAACATCACGATGAAAATGAACCTCTTGAGTGATAGGATCAAACAACCGATAACCCTTCACATCCTCACAATAGCCAACAAAAATGAACCGCTGACTTTTCTTCTCTATTGCCTTACTCCTACCATCTGGAATGAATTCCCATGCATCACTCCCAAATACTCTAAAGTAGGAAACCTTGGGCTTGACATGAGACCAAGCCTCCTCGGGAGTCATATTTTGTACTACCTTGTGGGGCATACGGTTCTAAATGTAGTTGGCACAATTGACAGCCTCTACCCAAAATGCAGGAGCCATGGATCTAGATTGTAGCATACAATTGGCCATCTCCCGTAAAGTTATATTCTTCCACTCGGCTACACCATTTTGTTGAGGAGTGTATGGCACTGTGTGTTGATGAAGAATACCCTTAGTATGACAGAATTCTTGAAACGCCTGATTGACATACTCCCCCCCATTATCTGTGTGAATCTTCTAAAGGGAATGGCTTGACTGCTTCTCCACAAATGCAAGGAAGGTCATGAAATGTTGAAGGACCTCATCCTTGTACTTCAAAAAGTACACCCAAGTGCACCTAGAAAAATCATCAATGAAGGTGAGCACATACTTGGCCCCTAAAAAAGGAGTGGGGAATGACATGAGGTCACTATGCACCAACTCAAGGGGTGCTAAAGCACGTGTGGCCATACCCTTAGGAAAAGGATCCCTATGATGCTTTCCAAGCACACAACCTTGACAAAATCCATCTGAACAAGAGAACTGAGGTAGACCAATTACCAAATTTTGTGTGCTCATCTGCTGAAGATATCTATAATTCAGGTGCCCAAACCATTCGTGCCAAAGCTTGCTCATAGAATCTGCATGAGAAATAAGGGATGATCCTGATGAAGACTCAAATCCATCAAACCTATAAAAACGAGCTACACAGTCAACTGTTCCCATAGCAATGACCTTCTCAGGATCCTGCATCTCTCAAATAGTCACATCAGTAGGAGAGAACTCAACAAGCCTTCCATCACCATGATTACAAATCTGATAGACAGAAAGTAGATTTTGTGAAATATCAGGAACAAGAAGAACATCATCAATGCTACCATCCTGCATATGAACTGAGCCTATTCCCAAAACTAGAATTTGAGAAGAGTTCCCAATAGCAATATGTGAAGTAAGACTATCAGAAAGAGAATCAAGAAGATCCACAATATTAGTCATGTGATGAGAAGCACCAGAATCAAGAATCCAACTAGAACTGGTAGAGGACAAAGCCGTAGCTGAGAGGGCTTTCCCTTTTCCTAAAGAAGAAGACTTAGGCATGGCAAGATTATGCTTCCTCATAGCTTCCTCTAATGCTGCTAGCCTTGCAAAACAATGTGCATCATTATGCCCAGATTTTCCACAGAATGAACAATTCTCCTTCTTCTTCTTAGACTTGGAAGATGACTCAACCGAGTTAGGAAGAGGAGGTGAAGGATTATGCTTCTGATCAGTCTTCACCTTAGGTTTGGAGGGAGACTCACCACTTGAAGATAAATCTATCTTGGGCTTCTTCTTATTCTTACCCTTGCCCTTGGAAGATTGAGCCATTAAAGCATGACTCTTAGGAAGAGCATCCATCTAAATCAACTTGGCCTTCTCCCTAGTCAATCAATCACAAAACTCCTCAAAAAAGGCATCTTATGATCTTCCCCCATAGCATCCATAGTAGAATAGAAGGTAGAGGCAAACACTTGAAAAGGATCTCTAAGCTTAGACAAGATCAAGAAAATACACTCTTTATCTTCTTTAGCATGACCACATCCTTTTAATTGAGACAAAATCAACTTAAATTGTGCAAGAAAATCCTGAATAGAAGGAAAAGAATCTGGAGAGAGAGAAGTGAGATCGGCTTCAAGCTGCAAGATCCTAAACTGATTGACCTTACCATACAATTCTGCAAGCTTATCCCACACATCTTTAGGTGTTTTACACTCAATAATATGAAACAAAAAATTATCAAAAACATGAAGACCAATGAGGCCTTTAGCCTCATCCATTTTGTTTCTATGAACAAATTGCTCAAATTTTTTAGTGAATTCGGCTTGTTCGGCATCTAACACTTGCCAAGGACCCCGAGATTGCAACAATTGTGACATCTTGAGCTTCCATGTGTGATAGTTGTGTGGAGTGAGCAAATCAATCCTAGGTTCTGACATGATATACAAGGGTACACAAAAGACTCAAAAGAAATAGACACCCCTCTCAGAATATATTCAAACTGAGTTTACAATTTACAAGCACTAAATTTTCCAAGAGATATAATAGTAACAACTTGCAACTTCATGCTAGTAAAAATGGCATAAAATGATAGGATTTCCAGAAAACACCTCATCCATAGTGAAGATCATTGAAGTAGCTTTCTGACGGTAGCTCATTTGGAGAAAACAACTTCCATTTTCGGAGTTCCACCGCCACGTCACCACACACATTCAAACCACAGAAGAATAACATTTACCATCGAAATAGGAGATATTTGTCGGATTCCACCACCACATCACCACAAACATTCAAACCATAGAAGAATAACATTTGCTAGCGAAATGGGAGATATTTGACAGATTCCACTGCCACGTCACCACACACATTCAAACCATAGAAGAATAGCATTCACCATGAGTGCAAAAATTACCATGGTTAGCGTAATCCGCCAAGTAACAAAAAGTACAAACCTCCAATAGACTATGTGAGTCGTTACACAATTTGAGAATGGTGTAATCAGCTATATAAATAGCTAAAACATGTTTTGCACGTCCAATGTGGGACTAAATTCCCTGCTCATGCCCAGACTTGCATTGAGCGGGTCCCACCCGCTTCTCCTCTTTGCACACAGAACCCTACCATGCAGAATATTTTTTTGAGACTTTATTAGTATAAAGTCCAGATAAATCGCCTTGCCAATGAGAGTTGAGTTGTTGCTGCTTGGATCTAAAACTCCAATCATTGAGAGCAAAAAATAAGATGCAAGGTGTCATGAAAAGAGCAGGTCCATGACTGGTTGCAGAGTGTTCCATCACCCAAGATCAACTCCAATGTGAGTGCACGATTTGCAGATGTGAGGTGTGAGTTGTGTGAATATGTGGCTACATAGTGTGGATTTTCATGGCCTCTCTATGTGAGAGATACCTGCAACTATCAGCCCCTCTGATACCTATATACAAATATCAACCCCTTTGCATGAGAGATATGCAAGTATTTGTAGGGTAGATGTGCCGGTGAAGTGCTCAAGGTTGATCGCTGCCACCACATGCAAGAATCACCACCTATGCAAGAAGCTAAAGGCTTTCGCAAGTATAATCACTACCTCCAAGTGAATTGCACAGCCTCCCAGCAGTAGGTTGCGCACGGGTCGAATGAGACTCCAATGTCACGCACTAGGTATCCTTTCCACCACGCGAGTTGGTGCAAAATTCGGTTGTTATGAACAGCTCAGTTTGCAATGCAAAGAGCCTATCAGTGAAGAACGGCCAGACATGAACAAGAAGGGAGTTCACCAACAACGAACTCCAAAATTGTTATGGATCTAGAAATGGAAGAGAACCCACTCGATCAACAAGTGAGCCGCCTTGGAGGAAAAAATGAAAAATGGAAAAATAATCGCTTGAACAAATGTCCACGCAGGAAGAAATATGGATCTCAGACCTGGTGAAAACTCAATGGGCAGAAAGGGCTTCAGTCACAGTAGCTTTGATACCATGTTGATGCACCCAGGAGCTTGTGCTGCAAGCCAAATCAACCAAACAATGAGAAGTGACCAAAATGAAGTTATTTCACCATTGATGTGAATGAGATGACCTGAAATGTACAAAGGGCCCTGTATAAATAAGCAGGGAAAAATGCAAGAAACATGTGGTGAAACTGGAGAAGAGATCACGCGAAACATGCCTATAGTAGGTGACCACCCAAAGTGAATGCTCCAGACCAAGCAAAATAAATGCACACCTACGGTTATAAATGCCAAGTTGGACTTAAGAAAATGCATGATGAAAAAACATGCATGCTAACACTTTGTGCCTCCTACCTTTCTGGGGTCAAATTCCTTTGATGTTGGCTTGTCGATGGTTAGTTTGGAGGCTATTGCTCAGTAGCTTTTGGTTCCATATATGTTCTATTCCCCTAGCCTCTTCTCTGCTGGGTGGGATGGGTATCTTGCTATGCACCCATCTTGTCTCTCTTTGCTCTTGGGGATCGCTCTTTTGCCTTTGGAGCTTGGAATTCAGTGGGGTTTCTTTCTCCTTCCCTCAGCTAGTTGTCTTAAGCTTTGTTTGGTGTTTGTGACTTGTTGGAGTTGGGGGCTTGGTCTTGCTTGGATGTTGTTAATCCTTTATTTTGATGCTTGCTATGGTGGTTTTTTTGTTTGCCACTTTTTCTTTCAAACCTTGGACTCTTTTTTTCAAACCTTGGTGGTGTTATTGTCCCTGTGGTAGTGGCTTCTTCTCTGGACGGAATTTGTATTATCTGAGGGATTCCTTTTTCTTGTGAGTGCTTTTTCTTTCTATTTCTCCTTTGTTGGGTGGGGGTGTTCCTCTCCAGTGTTGCAACCCCCCTTTTTTGTGCCCCATATTGATTGGGACATTGGCAAAGTGGTGATCTATAGTTTTTTGGGACTCTAGTCTTCTTTGATGGAGTTAAGGGGCTTGCTCGGCGCTCTCAAGTTGGAACTTTCCCCTCTGGTACGTGTGCTTGGTTGGTGGTGCCTTGTTTAAGTGGAAATGGTTGTTTTGACTCATGATGGAGTTGTCCTTGAAGCTTTTTTGCATAGGAGGACCGTTATTGGTTTGCTTTTTCTATCTATGGATGGGTTGGTGTTGATTATTAAGAGTGTTGAGGACTCCCATATTTCTCATATTTTGGTTCAGATGGGGCTTGATTCTTTGTCCATCTCGATGGTTTTGATGTTGTTGGGGTGTGCTTTCTCTTTGGTGGTTGATTTTGCTCATGATTTTCATCTGGTTGAGCTACCTCTTAATACTTCCTTATTATACTTGATGCTCATGTTGCCTTGGGATGAGATGTGTTTTCTTACTACCAGAGTGTTAGCTTCCTACTAGGTTTTATTGTTGGGGTCTCCTATGGAGGTGGAGATTACTCCTGTTAAGGTGGATCCCTCTCCTATAGAGGTGGAGACAGTTGGTGTTGTTGTAGTGGGTTATCCCCTTTCTTTTTTTTGGTTCCTTTTGAGGTGGGGCATGTTTGGGCAAGAGATTGGTGGCTCTCGTAGTTTTGATTCTCATTCCATCCTCTCCTATAAAGGGGAGTTCTCTCTTATTGAGGTTGAGATTGAGTTGGTGTGTTGGGAAGAGTGGTGCTTTAAGCTGGCGGTTGATCCTTGGTATTCTTTTTTGCTTGTCAACTCCCTAACTGTGGTAGGGAGTCTACATGTGTTGGACTTGGGATTATTCAAGAGCTATTGTTTTAATGGTGTTGTTGTTTGGAAGATGTTGCTTCATGGAGACCTTGAGGTTTAGGTTGTCTTGGCCACCCTGGGGGTGGATGCTATTAAGGGTTGCTATTCTTACAGCCTGATAGGTGGATTGCAGGCCTGTTATGTTAGTTTTTCTCTTGATTTAGGCCCAATGTTGTTTGAGGCTACTATTTTGGAAGGAGGGTGGCCTATTGGCCTATTATGGAGGTTGTGAAGCTTGATTCGAAGAATATTTGTGGTTTAGGTCCCTATAGGCTTGTTTTGCTAGCCGTGAGGCCTGTTTTGTTGTTTGGTCCCATTTATTTATCTTGTAAAGGCTCATGGACCATCTAGTTTTTTCACCCTTGGGGTGACTGCTATTTTGGTTTGCTATTCTGCAGCTTATTTTGGCCTGGTGGTTGTTTCTACTAGCATTGTTATCTGTCCTACTTTTGCTGATTAGCTGGCTTCAATTGCAGTTTCTTATTGTCGCCTTATCTTGTTGTTGTTCTATGTCTTCATGTACTAACTGCTAAATCTTTTGTGATGTAAAAGGGTCAGGGCCCTTTCAAAATCCCTGCTTACCTAATCAAAAACGTGATTACATCCCAAATGCTCAAATTCTTGGATTTTTTCATTTCAACGCTCTAGTCTATAATCTAGTATTAATTAACAATTTATAGATCTATATCATAGTATAACATCAAAAAAAGTTTACTTTCTACCAACTTATGGTACACAACTCTAAACCTATCTTATTTTCTTTTTGACATATATTTAATTACAATTTCAATACATTTATGAAATTTAATTTATCATATTCAACTCTTATATTTAATCTATTACTCATATGTAATTATTTAAACCAAGAGACATTCCACAATGACAACAAGGTGTGGAGCCTCATATTATGACCAATGTACATAAAAACTAAAACACAATAACATTTATTTTAAAAACCTGAAACTATAAATTGAACTTTTTAAAAGTTACATATAAGTATATATACTATTGGCAACACTTTTCAAAACAAAACAACTAAAAAAATTGAATGGTAATTTTTGTTAGAAGATTCTAGTAATTTCTACCAACTCGGATAGGGATAAAAAGAAAACCAGAGGGTCGTCTTTAAATGCAAAGCCAGTGGTCCTTTGTATTCATCTTTAAGTACCATACGATAGAACAAACATGAGGCACATGAATCATGTTGGGTGTATTTCCCTGGTCCTTTGTATTCTTCTTTCATTCTTTGCAGGCATTGAAACCATTGACGGTAAAGCCAAAATCCCAGCTGTCTTTACATTCAGGGACTCGATCGTGGATCCTGGCAACAATAACTTCATTCCCACTCTTGCTAAGGCCAACCATGCCCCATATGGCCAAGATTTTACGGGTCACGAAGGAAATGGCCGCTTTTCTAATGGCAAACTTGCAACAGATTTTATCGGTAAACTTGTTCACCACCTCGTATTTCTATCATTTTTCTAAGAGGATCTCTAGATGTAAGATTAATTAATAGAATTCGGGTTGCAGCTTTTGGACTTGGGGTGAAGGAAAATGAAGAAACAAGACATAACACATAGATTTACGTGGTTCGGCCGTAGCCTACATCCACTAGAGAAGGGAGAGAGGATGTTCTTATTCATTTTGTTGTGTTAATGGAGATTACAACAGCTCTTCATATACAGAGATACATCAGCCTTAATTAGAAGGCAAGATTAAGACAAATCCCACAAACTATGCACTCTCCATAAATAGCAATCTATAGATAGAAGCAAATCCCGTAAATCTCTCTCTCTTCTCCAACACTCCCCCTCAAGTTGGTGCGAAAATGTCAATAGAGCCCAACTTGGACAATATTTCTTGAAACTTGAGAGCTGGAAGACCTTTTGTAAATATATCCGCCAATTGCTGAGTTGTAGGGACAAAGGTTGTACGGATGACATTGGCTTGCACATTCTCTCTAACAAAGTGGCAGTCGACTTCAATATGTTTAGTGTGCTCATGAAACACTGGATTGGAAGCGATATGCATAGCAGCCTGATTATCACAGAATAATTGAGTTGGTAGAGATGAACCATAACCAAGGTCCTGCAATAGAGCTCGAAGCCATATAATTTCACTGGTAGTTGATGCCATCACTCTATATTCTGCTTCAGCACTTGAACGAGCAACAACACTTTGTTTTTTACTTTTCCATGTGACCAAGTTACCTCCAACAAAGGTACAATATCCAGTTGTAGACCTTCGATCAATGGGAGAGCCTGCCCAATCAGCATCAGTATAGGCAGTAATAGAATTATGACCAGTCTTACGCATCCATATACCTCTGCCTGGGGACCCTTTCAGATACTGTAAAATTCTGGTGACGGCCTGCATATGTTGAGCCTTGGGAGCATGCATGAAATGACTTACCAAACTCACTGCATAAGAAAGGTCAGGTCGAGTAATGGTTAAATAGATTAACCTACCGACCAACCTTTGAAACTGACCAATATCAGACAACAATGCACCAGTATCATCCAATTTTCCTCCACTATCTGTTGGCGTATCTGATGGTTTGATTCCAAATTTACCTGTTTCTTGTAACAAATCCAACACATACTTTCGTTGATTAAGAAAGATGCCATTTTTTGAGTAGGCAACTTCTAATCCTAGAAAATACTTCAAAGTTCCCAAATCTTTAATGGCAAATCTATTGTGTAGCAGAATTTTTAGCTTAGAAATTGCATTTTGATCATCACCAGTAATGACTATATCATCAACATAAATCAGCACAACAACAATACCGGAGGAACTTCTTTTAACAAATAGAGAAGGATCTGCATTACTTCGTTTCAGCCCATTCAGCATAAGGACAGAACTAAGCTTAGCATACCAGGCCCGTGGAGATTGTTTAAGCCCGTAGATTGCCTTTTTTAACTTACACACTAAACCAAACTTGGCCTCTTGCGGATGCCCAGGTGGGATGCTCATGTAAACTTCTTCTTTAAGATCACCATGCAAGAATGCATTTTTGACATCCATTTGAAACAATTTCCAGTCTTGATTGACGGCAAGGGAAATGAGGACCCGGAATGTGTTCATCTTTGCAACAGGCGCAAAAGTTTCCTGGTAATCTACGCCATATGTTTGTGTGAATCCTCTAGCAACAAGTCTTGCCTTATGTCGTTCTAAGGAACCATCACTGTTGTATTTATTTTTGTACACCCAACGACATCCGACAGTTTTCCTTCCTGGAGGCAGCTTAACAATCTCCCATGTGTTATTGTCATCTAAAGCTTGTAGCTCATCTTGCATAGATTTCCTCCAAACTGCAATGGAGTTAGCTTCTCTAAAAGTCTTAGGTTCTTGATTATGATCAATAGTACTCAAGAAAGCTAGGTGAGACTGAGAAATATTATTATAAGACAGGTGTTCCTGTATAGGATAAGATGTAGCATGATAAGTGAAGAAATCTTTCATTCGCTCTGGAGGCCGAGTTGCTCTACTCGATCGTCGAGTAGCTTGAGGAGATGTGGGGATTGGTGTTGCTTCAGGAACTTCTGCATCGGGATCATGAACAACATCCTCATTGGTAATGGTAGGAAGCGGAACCGGGTGAGACACAGACTCCCCCTGTGACGGACTCCCAGATTCAACACAAGCTTTAAAAAAAGATTCAGACTCCACAAAATGGACATCACGTGAAACAACAATTTTACGAGTGACTGGATCATAACATATGTACCCTTTCTTAGTGGAAGAATACCCAAAAAAAACACACCGAGTAGAGCGAGCTTCTAACTTATCTCTGTGTATTGCTTGCTGGTGCACATAACAGACACATCCGAATACCCTTAAGTGTGAGATGTCAGGTGTCCTATTTTTGAGTATCTCCAATGGTGATTTGAACTTAATAACATGGCTGGGAAGACGGTTGATCAAATATGCAGCGGTCAATACACCATGAGACCAATATTGTTTTGGGACCTTTGTTTGAAACATAAGGGCCCGTGTGGTTTCCAGGATGTGTCGATTCTTTCTTTCGGCCACCCCATTTTGTTGTGGAGTTCCGACACAACTTGTTTGATGAATAATGCCTTGGCTTTGAAGATATTCTGAAAAAGATCCTTTAACATATTCGGTACCATTATCAAACCTAAAAGTTTTAATTTTAGCACCAAACTGATTAATCACCATAGTATGAAAATCTTTGAAGACAGAAGTCACTTCAGTTTTTGATTTTAACAAGTATAACCAGGTAGCACGAGAAAAATCATCAATGAACAACACAAAATATTTATATCCATCATAAGAATCAATAGGCGCAGGTCCCCATAAATCAGAGTGAACTAATTCAAACAACTCAGTAGACATAGAAGACGAATTGACAAAAGGTAAACGTGTTTGTTTAGAAAACTGACAAACATCACAGACATCAGAATCAACAGAAGCAGAGGGACAAAGTCTTGACAAGATACGGTTGGATGGATGTCCAAGCCGTTTATGTAAAGTGTGACTTTCAATTACACCACTGGCATGATACGCCTTATTGAGGGAGTTTAGAAAATAAAGTCCATGTGAATATGTTCCTTTACCAATCGTCTTCTTTGACTTTCGATCCTGAAAGATGACAGATGTTGGAGAAAATATGACATCACAATTTAAAGAATTAGTAATTTTTCCAACAGACATGAGTTGAACAGGAAATGATGGAACAACCAGAGCATCAGATGGAGCATTATGAGAAAAGAAACTAATTTTACCACTTCCTAAGGCTGAAACAGTAGTTCCATTTGTGACAGAGATATCATGCTTATCAGTTTTCGGAATAAAATTGGTTACTGAAGAAGGACTATTGGCCATATGATCTGTGGCTCCGGAATCAATAATCCAGGAATTAATTTTGGAATTGGAAGTAAGATAAGCATGAAGATTACCTGACATGTGAGAGGAAGTGGACGGACTGTTGCCAGAAGAGACAGTCTTACTGAGTTGTTGAAGAAGATGACCCAACTGATTGATTGAAAAAGAAGTCTCGGCTACAGCAGCATGATCCTTCCGACCCTTATATTCAGATTTGAGATGTGGATATAATTCTCAGCAGCGATCCTTGGTATGCCCAGTTTTCTTGCAGTGATCACATTGATAGAGTTCCTTCTTACCCTTGTAGCGAGAAACATTCCTGTTTTTGTCAAAAAAGTGAGGCTTTCTTTTATCATCCTTTTCAGCCAAAAGGACATTAGATTCAATCTTCTCCGTTGAAGTTTTGGATTCTGAGCTCATAGTCTTTCTTCGAGTTTCCTCTCATTGAATAATAGCACAAACACCAGCAAGAGTGGGTAATGTGGCATCCATCAGAAGATTGCGCCTTATGTATTCATACTCAGGCTTCAGGCTACGAAGTAGTGAGAAAATTTTATCCTCCTCAGCTCGTTTCAAAAGAGTTTGGGCATCAGTGGTATGTGGACGATACAGGTTCAATTCATCCCACAGTTTTTTTAGATTCCCAAGGTGTTCACTAAAGGTTTTCTCGCCTTGTTGGGCTGCAACAATTTCAAGAGTGAGTTCAAAAATACGGGTAGCATTATTTTGGTTCCCATATAATTCAGCGATTGAATCCCACAGTTCTTTTGCTGAATTAGAAAAAGTGAAAATTTCGGCAATATGAGTTTCCATCGAATTGAGTAACCATGATCGAACAAGCTGATCATTGGATATCCAATCCTCATATCCCGATTCAGTAGTTTGAGGACACTTTTTATCACCATTAACGAAACCAAATTTTTTCTTGCCACCAAGCGACAAAGTAACTGCTCTAGACCATGCTACATAATTGATACCATTTAACAGAACTGATGAAAGTCTCCAACTAGGATTCGAATCAAACTCAGCCATGGAAAAAAAGCAAGGAAGAAGTCGCAAAAAAACTTACAATGAAAGTCTCGGGGAAGATCGTGGGTTTCTGTTGCACACTGAAAAAGTAAGAGACCATGGGCAGGATAACCCTCAATCAAAACAGAAACTGATAGCGAATTTGCACTGATTGCATCATTCCCAAGCACAAACAGGGTGCTGAAAAATAAAGCAGAGGTTATTCACCAATCACGCCTCCAAAGGCAAGCGCTGGCAAAAAAAAGATCGCCCTGCAAGTTTGAGATGGCGACTTTTCAACAAAGCACAGGTTTCAGATTTCACCAGATCATGGCTGGTAAAGGAAATAGCGCCTCAGTTTTGAAATAGCACCTCAGCTGCTAAAGAAAAAGAACCTGAAATAGCGCCTCAGCTGCTAAAGAAAAAGAACCGCCCCTGCTGTTAGAGACAAAAAATGCTTCTGCAGCAAGCCCAAAAGCTTTATCGGATATGCAGAAGGAGAAAAATGCAAATCACAGCAAGAAAAAAATGCCCTTGATTACACAGAAAATGGTGACAAAATCAGATCAAGACTGCTCTGATACCAAGAAGAAACAAGACATAACACACAGATTTACGTGGTTCGGCCGTAGCCTACGTCCACTGGAGAAGGGAGAGAGGATGTTCTTATTCATTTTGTTGTGTTAATGGAGATTACAACAGCTCTTCATATACAGAGATACATCAGCCTTAATTAGAAGGCAAGATTAAGACAAATCCCACAAACTATGCACTCTCCATAAATAGTAGTCTATAGATAGAAGCAAATCCCGTAAATCTCTCTCTCTTCTCCAACAGAAAACATTTCGCCATTTTTGGACCCTAATCTCAACTCCCAAGAGCTTCTTACTGGCGTCAGTTTAGCTTCCGCTGGGACTGGATACGACAACCTCACTTCTTCGCTTGTTGTACGTTATTTTTTCTTCTTTTAGTTTATACTGCTTGACATGTAAGAAATGAGTGATCTCATTTTTATGGTGTAATGTCTGTATTTTTTACGTCGATTCATCTTGAAAGAGAATCTTTGAAAGAGAATCTCCTCCGTCTTAGAATTAGGAGGGGAAGGGTATCAGTAGTTTGTATAGCTAAATTTGTACATCTTAAGTTCTTATATCATATGTCGTTATTTTTGGTTATTTTTATGCAATTTAAGAGTTTATAACTGTTGTTTCCGGTTATGGGTAGTTACAAACATCAGAGAATTCATTATATACTCAAAGATCAAAAAGTGGTCCTTTTTTTTGTTTTTTTTAATGCAACTTAAGAGTTTTGTTTCGGGTTAGTTATGAGTACGAGAGAATTCATTATGTACTCAAAGGTCAAAAAGTGGTCATTTCAAGTTGACGTCCCATACACTAGATAACCATTAGCTTTGACCATCACAAAATTTGCAAAAATGATCCAATACATATACACAAATGTCCCAATACACTATTGAGCACAACTTCTTTAATAAAGTATTTTTTCCAAATGTATGGCCTCCTTGTAGAGTGTGATACCAATGATGGAACAAGTTGAACTATTCAGAACGTATAAAGCACGCCTGGAAAATATGGTGGGAGTGGAAAAGTCATCCAACATAATTGGGGAAGCTATATTTCTGGTAGTCGCCGGTTCCAACGACTATATAGAGAATTATTTGTTTCTTCCCAATAGAAGAAATCAATTTACCGCCCAGCAGTACCATGATTTCATGCTCGACATCTGCAGCATTTTCATCCAGGTAAAAGCAGTTTCAATCTCAAGGGGGAGGATATCAGTAATTCGTCATAGTTAATTTCGCGGCATTAGGTAAATTCACAGTCAGCAATTCATCGTCGAAGTCAACAATTCACGGCAGGAAAATTCAGTCATAAATTGTTAGTGGTGAATTTCCATGAGGTGAATTTGTCATGACGGTGAATTTTTCTGCAGTGAATTGCTGGCAGTGAATTTTAATTTCTAAATGATATATCAAATTTCCATAATTATTATTAGGTTTCTTTATATACAACTTAAAAGAACATATAACTATTATTAAACAGAAGATCTACAAACTTGGGGTGCGCAAACTGGGCATGGTTGGGCTCCCTCCACTGGGATGCGTGCCGGCGGAGAAAACATTAAATGGGCAATCAGAACTGGATGGATGTATTGAGGAATTCAATGATATGTCATCTTCTTACAACCAGAAATTGAAGGAAGTCCTCTGAGGATTGAAAGGTCGTCTTCCAGGCTTGAGAGTGGAGTACGTAGACATGATCTATGACTGTCTTTTAGACTTGGTAAAAAATCCTCAGTTATACGGTAAGATTTGGAAACGCAAAACATAATTATTTGGATTTCTAAAAGCTTGAAGTGATTTAAATCTAGGTATAATAATGGGGTGCGTGTTGCAGGATTTGAGACATCAGATAGGGGCTGCTGTGGAACAGGATTAATCGAGCTTGGGCCCACTTGCAATGAGAAAACTCCAATTACATGTTCAAATACATCAACCAGTGTTTTCTGGGATTCTGTTCATCCTACACAAGGAACATATCAGTTAGTTGCTGACTTTATCCTGCGCCAATATATGCCAAAGTTGCTCTAAGGAATAACCCAAAAGTTTCAGTGTAGATGGAATAAAAGTAGTATAGAAAATTGGCTGTGGCTTATCCGTCCAAGTATTTATGGAAAGATAGCGAAGACTAACTACAATATTTATGCAAAGATGGCGAAAACTAACAACAACAACGACCAATTTAAATATGTGATTGTGTCCACGTTTGGATGGGTCCTGCAAATTTAATTAAAGTTAAACAGCCTCAGATGTCTTCGTCGTACATATGACTTCATACAGAAAAGTTAATCCTTTTACTGTAATATGGGTCAATGTGATCTTAGTATAATTATTGATATTATTATCTTATTAATTGTTATTGATATAACTATTATTATGATATTGCTATCAGGATTCAACTGTGTAGTTTCGAGTCAAACTCATTGACCCATGTTTCATGAGTAGTGGTTCAACAAGAACCCATCTCTCATGATATCGAATGGTCCACTTAGCACTCATTGCATCTAGGTGATGCTCCGGAGGCTCACCCATCCCAATCGGTAATAACTTCAAGGGCTTAACCTTGGAGAAAACTCCTGGTTAAGAGCTGGAGCAACTGGGATGGGTGACGGGACACCAGTGCTTCACCTCTGTGAGCATCACCTAGATGCAATGAGTGCTAAGTGGACCATTCGATATCATGAGAGATGGGTTCTTGTTGAACCACTACTCATGAAACATGGGTCAATGAGTTTGACTCGAAACTACACGGTTGAATCCTGATAGCAATATCATAATTTGACACATTGTGGAAAAATACCTCCTACTTATAACTATTATTGTTTTCCTTTTAGGGTAATAATGAATGTGGTGAACTGTGAGTGGTCTTGAATGTTTATAATCTAGAGTAAAGTATTATTCAAGGCAGTATAATATTAATTAAAATTTATTAACAGAAAATAAATTTAATATTTTTTAAAAATATAAATTGTTTATTATAAATTTAATAATATTTTAATTTATTTATTTTAAATATAATTAAAATATTTATCTATTTTCATTAGGTATCTTATGTATCTATTTTTTGTTGCACTTCTATATTTTCTTATTAATTATATTCTATTAACTAAGGTTATTATGCACACATATATCTAACTGTAAACTAATTTTGGTTGTCATCTCATACATTAAAGTCTTGATATAGAAAAGCTAGAATGAACTATGATAAACATTTCATATTGTAGAAAGCTATGATTTAAAAGAACTTATATATCTCAATCTTCTAACCTTTGTCAATTCCAAGTTTGATAATGAATTTCCTAAATAAATTTATTTTAAATATAAAGTACATATCAATATATATTTATAATGAAAAGATCTTAGAGATATTGGATGATATTTCTAGGCAGGGTCTTGGCATATCAATGATTAAGTTTAAGAAACTTGGGTAGGATTTCATTGAACCTGTGTGACCTTGATGTGATCATTGTTTCCATATTTAACTACATCAAAGTTGTGATTAAGTAGAAACCCCTAGAATAACAATGCTTTGACATAATACAACACTATTTGGTGTAGAAAAATATCATTACAACCCTAGAAAACCAACATAGTGAATGGTTGTTCCTATAATTACCATGTACAAAATGGTCTATAAAAGATTTAGAACACCACTTATAAACACCCTACCCCTTCTATGCATGCTTACTACTCCCAAATACCTACTTATATCAAATTAATTATACTATCCACTTTCACCCTAATAATAAAATAATATATTGACTCACATTTTAGCTATTTAAAGAAAAATCCAATAAGCATACACATGATAAGTTTTTTCTTTAGAAGTGAATCCCTTAGAATATAAGTTTGCTTCCTACATATGAGATATTAACTAGCATACATATATTAATTAATAATATATGTAAAAAACACTGAGAGTTTATTATCGAGGCGCCTATTGACTTGAGAAAAATGTTTACATTTTCATTAACATGAATTTCCAAAGTAATATATATGATTTCATTATAGTTTCTATCATTGTTTATTTCAATTCCCATATATAAGGGTACACATTCAAATTTAAAATAATGCCAACTTGTATATAACAAAACATAACATCAACATCTACCATTTCTATTTAATTAGAAATCAAATACTTTTAATTTGTTTAATTAATAAATGTATGCTAGTTTATTTTTTCATTTAACTTTATTATTATCAATTCATAAATTTTCATCAATCATCATATTTAGTATTGAAAACAACAAAGAACATTATCACGGAAAAAATCACATCAACTAACTTAGATATATCCACTGGTTTTTTTTAAATGTTTGAATACATTGTTAACATGATATGCATTCAAGCATTTCAATGTCATGAAACCTAGAGCTTTGCAATTGAATCTATTAAAGCTTTGCTCTTAGATGAATAATCAAACTTTGTTGTTTTTATGACTATGCATTTAATCCTCTATTCATCATTATAAGTCTCTCTTTTTACTTGAAGTTTAAATATGTATCTATTGAAAAGGACCTTTTGTATAATGTGTGCAAACTTAACATCATCTTGTTCTTCATCCTTCAAAATGTTCAATTCTTTTGCTGTAACACCCATAATTTCTTCTGCCACTTATTCAAAAGTGGTAATCCAAGTGAACAAAGTATGGTCTTGCACTTTGCATTGAAGTATATATTTATAATCACATTTCGGGAAATTTTTATCACATCTTCCACAATACCACTAACCATTTTCATTAGTGTTTACCTTCTTTTTGCAGTGCCTACCTCCAATTTTCAAGAGGCAAGTTGTATATCAAAAATTGTCTACCTTTATGAAAGATAAGGTAGCTTCTATCACTATCCAATAAGGTTTACCAGAGTTACCAAGTTCCTAATCCTGTATTTGAGTGATACTTTTTAACATTTTTTCTTCTATTATAGATTATATTTCCTTTGTAATAGAATGAGAATGGAGATTCTTCCCTTCTATATCAAACCACAATCTCAATTGGTGTGAGTCTGGAAGATCTAGATTTATAAGGAGTTGGGTTGTAGTAATTGTTCCCACAAATTTCCCAGCAAAATCGCTAATTCGTCCAGCCTTTATAGCAAGAATGGGGAAGGTTCCTACATTGCACATTTCTTGGAGTTGTCAACCTTCCTTATTGTAGAAACCACCCCACATTGTTAATTCCACCATACAACCTAACATGTCTTTCAGTTGTAGGGTTCTTTTTTTTATTTTGTGTGGCATTCTTTCTTAATATTGTGTTTGGTGTGTCAATTGAGAAAACAACACCTATGATATCAACCAAAGAATTTATTTTCATGTTCTCAATTTCTCTTATCCGTGTAAAATGGAATTGTTGTTTTGGTATAAAGTTATCCTCCTCCAAACACAACTCAACAATCAAATTTGTTTCTAATAATATTTCCCATTCATTCTTTTAATTGGTTGAAATTCTTTTGTGCAGGTTTGAGTCTCCCTTTTGAGATGATAAATACTTTTCCAGTTTCTATGCAATCATAAAACTTTTCTGCAACTGCATTAAAAAATGTTACTCTTATTTCACCACCATCTAAATCAACCAAGTCAAAAGTAAATACTTTTCCATCTCCTTTTGCATTGTTAAAATGATGAAGTTGACCCTTTCTAGTGACTCTTGCCTTTATTGACCATCTATTCTGGTACGGATTCAATGCTGCAATAAGAATAGTTCTTGTAGGAGGTTCATTTTTTCTAGCAATTGGATGATTATATGGACTGTTGGTATGATTCATGTCTCCATCATCATCATATAAGAAAAATGGTATTCAATAGAATTTTAACATGGCCAAAAAAATTGGAAGAGTAAATGGAAACATTTATAATTTGTTGTTTGAATTTTTAATATAGTAGAAGAATTAAATGTAGCATAAAACTAAATATCATACACATATATTACATTTTGAAATTTGACACTCATGAAATCAAAATTGAAGAACATATGCATGTTACATCAAGTATCTTCTAAAATTTTCAATATGTTTTCTTTAGCCTTTCTCTTGGCAAGTTGTCTACCCTTTTTCATTTTTTCATAACAGTCATATGTGAACAGTGGCATAATTCTTAATCCTTCGATGCATTTTACACGGGATATAGCTACAAATTTCAATCCCATTCTTTCTCTTGGTCTTATATCAATAGTAGCTTTTGATAGAGTCAAACCTTGTGATTTGTGAATTGTCAATGCCCAAGCCAATCTTAACGGAATTTGGATTGTCCTGCCCCTCTGTATTGTTGTAATTGGAATTGTATTTGGGTTACGATCATCAAATGGTATTCCTAAATAGTTTCCAAATGCAACCATTACATATGTTGGTGGTTCTAGTGGACTAGTTCCAGGTTTGTATACAATGCTTTGTATATATCCTAAAGCTCCATTAACAAGACCTGCTTGTATCAATATATTTGAGGTTAATAGAACCCTAGCATCTTTACATATCAAATCAATAATTCTAGATCCAGCTCATCATTTGAGCATTCTTCTACTGCATTACTACTTCCTGATTTTGTTGCAACACTATGTGCAACAAGATGCTTCAATGAGTATAGCATTTTCTTGTTATGGTTATTAACATTTTCATTTGTGGAGAATAAATGCACACCACTGTCAAACTCCTTATTGCTTGTTGCATCTAATGTAATAGTGGTTCTTGTCATACAAGTACAAAATAAATTCTTCAATAGCACTTTTTGCAGCTCTTGGTTCCTTGTATTGCTTGGCATAATAAAGTTCTCTTAAAAAAATAGAGAATCTTACAACTTTCTTGCATGTTGTATGTAATTTGCAGGAAGTGTCTTCCATGTCATCAATCTCTTGTTGTTCTACTGCACGTGCAAGCAGTGCAACATCATGGAGTTCTCTAATGATTTGTTTTGAATGGGATTCAATTGATGTGTACAACTTGTCTATCAAACTTGGCACATGTGTGTTTGAATTCGTTAACTCCTCAAGGGCTTCTAGTTGTTGGACTGATGGCTGGCTAGAGGAGATTCATTGTGGGTAGCCATTATCTAAACAATAAATGAAACTCATAAATAAGTAATAGATTATAAAGATATGTATGATTCTAAGTTTTAAAAAAAAATTCTATGATTTTCAATTGAATTTTCAAAGATAACAAGACTACAAAGAGAAGTGTAAACAAGTTGTTGGTATAAAATTTATTTTAATGTAGGAGGTTGGTGAGTTATGGATAGAGATGATAGCAGTGGTACTAATGTTGAGAAAGCTTCATAAGATAATTAATAATCATAGAAATTTTGAATAGAATTGCTATTTCAAAAAAAATTCTAGCAATATTTAATAGATAGTCAACTTTAGTGTCATAGGAGTACATGTAGTGTAATTACATACCTAGAACCAAAGGTTGACCAACCTCACGTCTTGTACTTGGAGTTACAGTTACACATAAGTACTTTATTTATCAATAATGTTTGCATAAATATTTGATTTATTATCAACATTTGCATAAGGGTTTTATTTAGGGTGTTAGAGGTGTATAATCCTCAAATTCATCAAAACTTATTACAATTATTTTAGGAGGAGATCGCACACATAGGTGCTCTTCGTCATTATTTTCTCTCTTTATTGGACTATTACTACTGCCTTCACTAGGTATCTGATGGGTTTGAGGTAGTTTCCTATCCAAGTCAGCTTGTATGCTAGTAGTCGCTTTCTCAAACCACTTGATTTCTGCCTTCACATCATGAATCCTTTGCATAGCATGGGAAAAGGTCTCAACTTGTCCTTCAACCATCCTTCACCCTCAACATTCTTCCCCTCTACAAACTTTTTCAATTCTTCTCGCTCCTTACATTGTAAATAGCGAGCATTCCCTGCTATCGACTTACAAGCAGTTTGTTTAGTTTGTACCATGTCTGGCATAGAAGGTTTGACATTAGTATTACAAGTGTCAAAAATCCTCTGCAATTCAATGTGTGTAGACAATTAACATGATCATTTGGTCTTAACAATGATGAAAAAATGAACATGACCAAGATCTTTCTCTATGTGAAGTGAGAAGTGTCTTTTCATATTTCAATCAAACAATGTAGAATGATGAAAAAATATAAAAAATGAGTGTTCAATAATGTTTTAAAAAAGTTCAATATATATTGAGAGTTGATAGACAACCAACAATAAGAGTAAACAATATGTATCATTTACATTTTTGTAAATAATCTAAACTCTCCTAACTAAACAAGACTCCCATCATTGTCTCTCTTCTAACAACAAAAGCCTGAGTGTGAATATTTAGAGTTTGTCCATGCTTCACATGATCTTTGGAGTGAAATCCCCCTAGTCGACACTCCAACACAACTTCATTTCATTTAACATGTAGTCTTAATCACAAATATTGCTCTACACATGAATTGAAGGCAAAGGCAGAGAAAATATGAAATGAAAAGATTACTTACATGGGCATCTCATAGGTCAAGGGAATAAGGGTGCTAACACTGCCACCAAGTGGCGGATTTGGCATGGCATAGACCCCCCCACTTTGATAATGAAATGGTGGATACATCTGAAATGGAAGCTCTAGATTTCCATTTCATTACACATCTCCTTTATCAATATTGTCTTCATAACCACCACCTACCAGAATGGTGGTTACAAAGACAATATTGATAATGGAGATGTCAAAGGTTCGCTACTTTCTTCTTTATGTACAACATTAACAATTCTAAAGGCAGGATTTCAATGGCTACAAGGGATACTCCATCACCTTAAAAAAAGGCAGCCAATGAAAAGTTTGGTGACCAAATAAAAGGAAATTTTATTTGTATTATACTTTCAGAATAAATCAACTTCATGCCTAACAGTGTGGTTGGAGCATTTACTATCCAACATTTCTAAAAAACACAAGATAAGAGTAATTGGCATTCTGTGTTGTTGTTAGCATGGTACTCACAAAAATTATTGGGTATTAAAGTTGAATTAATATAATAATTCTATTACATTATAATATAATTATTATATTACATTATAATATAATTCTTATATTACATTATAATATAATTCTTATATTGCATTATAATATAATTATTATATTACTTTATAATATCATTATTATACTAGCAGTCGCTTGCACAGGCATGCAACGATCAGCCTATAAGGATCCTCCGCATATGGGTATTTAGTGGGGATGGAGGAAGAAACTTTTTTTTCTAATGCAATATAAAGTATAAATATTGAGAATTATTTCCAATTGTTTGGATGAGTCAAAAAAGGGAAAGCGTCTTAATAATTCAATATGGAATAACGCGAGCTTAATTTTTAGTGAACAAAGATGTTTGAAAATGAAATTATATATTTATATGAATAATTAGATGGATAGATCAATAAAAGCAAAGCTATGTGTGGAATATAAATTTGAGTTATATTATTTGAAAATGTTGTAAAGCACTTAACTTTGGCATAGAATTTATTTTATATCTCTAGATTTAATTGGAGCATTGTATATCATTTTCATTATTTGCAATGTTAATTTTAGGTATGAAATAATTTTATATGTATTTTAGTCTTATAGTAAAAAAAAGGAAAGCATCTTAATAATTCAATATGGAATAATGCGAGCTTAGTTTATAGTAGGAGGTGAACGAGGATAAGGTTGTCGAGTACATTGTAGTGAACAAAGATGTTTGAAAATCAAATTATATATTTATATGAATAATTAGATGGATAGATGAATTAAAGAAAAGCTATGTCTATAATATAAATTTGACTTACATTATTTGAAAATGTTGTAAAGCACTTAACTTGACTTAGAAATTATTTTATATCTCTGTACATTTAATTGGAGCATTGTATGTTGTCTTCATTATTTGCAATGTTAATTTTAGGTATGAAAGAATTTTATATGTATTTTAGTCTTATAGTTGTTACGCTTAGATGTTCATCTATATTTTTTATGTTTTTGTCTAGGTTAATCAATCAATCTATTAATTATTATTTAATTATCTTAAGATAAGGCAATGCATTGCAAGACTAACAACCATTTGGATAAAGGGGGAAATTGATCTTTGATATTTTTGTCTAGGTTAATGAATGAATTGATTGATTATTATTTATATTTGGATAACGCAATGCATGGGACATTATTGAATAAAAAAGTATTTTTAAGAAAAGTCATTGTTTATTTGAATATTAGTTATAATGTTCATCACAAATGAATTTTTCAAAAAGTAATATGTACTAAATAATTTTGGGAATAAAATAATTTTTTGTGCTTGTGATTTATGGGTTAGTTCAGAAAAATGCAATGAAATGGAACATATATTTTGTATTGTTAGAATAATTGAGTTAGAAGGTACGCCTTGTTTTGAGGCAACATTAGAAACATATTATTGTATATATGACATGAGAAAAATATTTTTGCTTCCCTATGACTTGCTCTAACATGAAAAATATGCTATTGTAGAGTATGTCTATTGAATCTAAATTCACACAATGATTTGTGTACAAATAAATCTATGTAACAATAAATATATGTCGTTAAAAGTAAAACCACAAAAGCCACGCTTGTTTTCCTCCCTACCATATTGGAATCATGAAGCCCCATGGACTCTATCCAAACCCCTAAGCAAAAAAAGGATGAAATGGCCATGGGAGATTTCATGGAGTTTCATCATAGATTACACAATAAAAAACTTGGGAAAACTCTGGTGTTTTTATATATAATATCTGATATTGTTGGGTTTTCTTTGATGTCGTAACTTTAAGGGGAAGAGCTATGTTGGCTTTCAAATACTATTACATGATTAAGTCTAGTTCCTATGAATGAAATAGAAGGTTGTGCTAGTGCACAAGCAAGGAAAATAAAAAAAGAATGATAAAAAATGAGTAAGTATATGGGTAAAATTAATATATACAATGTGAAGTTAAAAGTAATGAATAATTTTTACAATTAGGTAACCAATTCTGTCTATTGAGAGTGGGGAATTTTTTGTACTTACATACACTATTGGCCGTGTTTAAGAAGGGCAAGTTGCATTGCAATGAGTAGCAGGAGCATCAAAGAATTTGAAATAGATAGTGTACAATACACTAATTTTCTTGAATTCCTATTATATTTGTGCAACAATATAAAGGAAATAATATACATTTACAATAAAAAAGGTTAGCACTATCTGTTGTAAATAGAAAGAGATAAAATGGAACATTTTGAATACATGGCATGTTGGTAAAGAATTGTATATAAGTAGGATATTGGAGAAGTTGGAAAGAGAGTTGTGGAAACAATAACAAATGCAAAGGTTAGAGTGGAACTTATGCTTTTGGTAGACAATTGTATGTGAGAATTTGTGTGTCCATGTATATAAGCAGCAATAAATATGTGAAGGTGGAAGGAAAAAGCACTAAACCCATGCTTGTTGTCCTCCCTACCATATTGGCATCATGAAGCCTCACGGGCTCTAGCCAAACCCTCGAGCAAGAAATGCAAGTGAGGCCCATGGAAAATCTCATGGACTCTCATCATATGTCATAAATAACAATGCTAGCGAAACGACTATTTTCAAACAAGATCTATAACATTGTAGTGTTTTTTTTGTTGTGAGAAGTTGACGAAAACATGTTTCCCGATCAAGAATTGGCATCATCGAATTTGAAGATGGCTAGAGGAACATGCATAGATGGAGCAAGTGCTTTTATTTGCATTGCATGGCTAAGATGTATATGCAGAAAAGTGTTTGTGAAACATGGGCACATCTAACAACCAACAACTAAAAAGGAAAAAAATGTAGTCATGCACAAAAAGAAAAGCAGGGCAACTATGACATTGTAAAAGGTTTAGTTCAATGGAGCAACATACACCACTGCCATGTGCTTCTGGGGATAAAGAATGTGATGCAATCAACAAATTTTTTGTCCTTTCAGAAGCACATGACCGTGGTGTTAAATTTTCATCCATAATCACGTAAACCCATGCTTGTTTTCCTCCCAACCATATTGGCATCATGAAGCTTCATGGGCTCTAGCCAAACCCCCAAGCAAAAAAAGTAGGCAAGGTCCATGCAAAATATCATGGACTCTTATCATATACCACAGAATAGAAAACTTGGGAAAGGGCAAGTGTTTTCAAACAAGTTGTGTAATATTGTAGTGTTTTTTTTGGTCTGACAAGTTGACAGAAAATAGATATTGTGGTATGGAATTAAAGCATAATATATGCATATGTATACATTTATAGGAGCAATTGTAGTTAAATTTTCTTTCTTTCATCAAAAAATATGGGCAGTGCTAGTAATTTTATTGCCTTTGGTTTATTGTTTTAGTTATCTTTGTGCAGCTTTGGCATTATACCCATTAAGATAGGAGTGATTGCAGATTAACATAGGAGTAATTGCATATATATATGTAGAGGGTTAGTGTGAAAGCATAGGCATATTGGAGATAATCATTGTTGTACAATGGGGGTGGACAAAGTAAATGTATGAAGATGAAGTAAATTTAAGTCTACCAGTATTAGAAATACAACTGGAATCTTAGAGATAATATAGTAAAAATGGTCATCAAATTGACAAGCCAATTGTTACATAGACTGCCTACTGATACATAATGCAGATTTTGCTTTGTGGGACTGCGGAAAAAAGAATATTATAAAAGATATTGATAGAAAACAAGAAATCTATGTAATAGTTGGCTTCTTGATTGAAAATTCAAGCTAGTAGATAATATAGAGAAATTGTATAAGAACTATTAGGAAAATTGTTGTGCAGTTTTGCACACACGCCCCACTGAAAGTAGGGACCCTCTTTTTGCTCTGGCTTTTGGTGTCTTTTGGCCCCTTAATTTTATTGATTTCATTGCATTTGGAGGTCCTTGTATGTTCATCCTGCTTGCCCAAGTCCTTTCCCCGAGTTGTGCTTCGAAAAAACTAAGTTCTGAGCAAAATCCGGGTTTTCACCCCAATCTGGGATTTTCCGGTCTGTCCGGATTTTTCCGGATTCTGCTCAAAGTCCGGAATTTTATGCCATCCGCGGAAATCCGGTCCACCCGGATTTTTCTGGATTTTTTGCCAGGCTTTGTGTAATTTGAAATACTGGATTAAATTGATGAATTTGATGATAAATGCTCAACACCCCATGCTTAATTTGATATATTACACGATGTTACACGCACTCTTGGTTCGTTTTGATGATCTATTGTTGAAATTTTTTCCTTATTTAATAAAATCCTCCTGGCCTGGAATTTCCCAGATTTTCCCCTTGGTCTGGTTTCCCGAAATGGAAATTTTTTCAAAAATAATTATTTTTTCCAAAAGTGGAAATTTTTAAAAATGATCCTAAACATATGGATTCGTATGGGGACTTTCATATGGATTTGCGCCAAAAGAGGGAAATCTGGAAATGTTCAATTTAAATTTTCAAAGTGGGGCCTACATAGGAATCTATGCCAAAACTGTCTACAGCTGGAGGACTTTCTGGAAGACACGTGAATTTGATCTTGCTGGAGATCATAGGCCGACATGGATAATATTCATGCATTTAATGCAAATCTTGTCCTCTTTTGAATTTCTCCTAGGCCGACCTGTTTTGAGGCTATTTATTATTGTAAAATCTAATTAGGCTGACATGTTTGGGATTTTCTATAAATGGTGTTTGTGCCTCATTTGTTAAGGGGAGAGATTAGGAGAAGATTTGATAGAGAGCGAATTTAGCAGTAGAGTGGAGGTAGAAGCTAGTCAATTTCTGAGCAAGTGATGTAACAGAACATTGGAATTGTTGCTGGAGTTTGGTGATTCAATACAATTGAAGGCATTGTGATTTTCTGGTGATCTCTTTTGTGTTGACTTATCTTGCATGGTTCTTATGATTCTATTTTTTTAAAATTTCTCATGGTTATTAGATTTAGATTTAGATCTGATTCAATGATGTTCACGATTTAGTGTTTGAAGTGTTTGCAGCAATCCCTGGTCCATACTTTTTGCAGCTAACTGATTGTTAGTTGCTTTGCAAATTTAGCCTGGACCTTTATATTCATTGTGCTTGGTTCAATTATGGAGATTTATTCATTTCAACTGCAATTGGGTTGTCTTGGATGAATGTTCATGATCTGAAAATCTTTAAAACCTTAGAAGATTGCACTGTTTCTATAAGATTGTAGATTTATCTTGGTCAAGCAGAGATTGGTTTCGTTGGGATTGGTCCATTTCAAGTGTTTATCATTTGCATCGTTAGTCTTAGAAATAGTTTAGATTTAGAAATTTCTCTGAACCCTTATCTCTTTTGCTATTTATTTTGAATCTGGGTTAGTTTTAGGATTGAAAGCATCACCATATTGTTGCATCTGATGAAAATTCACTTCCAGCATTGTTCATTTGTAGGGCCCCTTATGATTACCAGCATTTTCACATATTATCTGAGTTGTTTATGCATTGTCATGACCTGACACCCGAGAGACCTTGGGGTGATTTTTAGTAATTTGTTATTTAAAATTATCTTTCAAGAGAGATAGGATATTGTATTCTGTCTGAGTTGTTGCTGTGCAGAAAACACCATCAACAAAAACACTTTAAGAATTAGAGATAAATGACACATGATTGAAACCCCCATGAAAAATATTGATACAAGACAAGCAGTCCATGTAAGAGTTGGCATGTCTAATCAAAATTTTTTACACGGGAAAACACTTGTTTGTGTGCATCTTTGTCGTTACACCCATTAAGATACGAGAAATTGCAGATTAACATAGGAGTGATTGTGTTTTATCTCTATGAATCTTTCGTTTATTGTTTGTGGTTATCTGTGTGTATCTTTGGTGTTGCACCCATTACCATAGGAACAATTGTAGTTAAATCTTCTTTCTTTCGTCAAAAAATATGATTAGGGTTAGTAATTTTATTGGCCTTCGTTTGTTGTTTTGGTTATCTGTGTGCATCTTTGCGATTACACCCATTAATATAGGAGCAATTGTAGATTAGCATAGGAGTGATTGGATATATAATATGTAGAGAGTTAGTATGAAAGTATTAACATGTATTGGAGATAAAATTAGTTTGGTGGTTGTGCAGTGTTGGTAGTACATATTGAAGACAAATAGAGGAATTGTATAACAGGTATTAGAATAATACTTGTTTGGTAAAATACTTCCATAGCATTCAATGATATACCATTGATATGTTGTTAAGAACAGAGCATTTTATCGCAATATGTGTAACATATTATTCATAATGTTGCAATGGCTCTTCAAGCAATGCAACTGAGTCAATATATTTTCTTGCATATTTTAAAGTATACTTTGCCACACTACAACATTGAATATTGCATTTAGTTCCTGGTGCGCCATCGCACCACAATGGTAGGATTATATATATCATGGGGATCCAAAAAGTGGCAATGTGAAAAAAAGGCATTTTTAACACGTCCAAAAATGTGAAATTCATGCCTTTGACTTTTTGCAGGCCCAAGTACAATATCCGTTAGGAACGGATATCCATTACGAAACGGATATCTATTTTATCTGATACAAAACGGATATCCATTTTGTTTTAGCCAGTCTTTATAATTGCATCGGGTTCGGCCCAACCAATTATTTGATTTTATATATTATAATTTTTTTTAATATATTTATCATATACGCAATAAATTAAAAAATATTTTACTAATGTTTATTAATTTAATATTATATCATAATATATTTAATATATTATAATATTATATTTTATTATAATATTAAGTATATTAAATTTATTACTAAATATTATTATAAAATATTATATTATATTAAATTATATTATAAATATATTATAAATAATATAATATATATATAATATAATTCATATAATATATATATAATATAATTCATATAATATATATTAATTATATTATAATATATATTATCTTATATTATAATATATATTATATTATATTATAATATATATATATTATATTATAATATATATTATATTATATTATATTATAATATATATT
>VDFB02000363.1:125755039-125847539 GCA_007258455.2 Sequoia sempervirens | reverse complement strand
AAAACCCTAATCCTACAGAAAATGAATACCCTCCAAATCTTCCACAACAGCCATTGTTTCCAAATGAAAATGTTCCAATAATACACGAGTCTATTCATAGAAATTTAGATCAATTAAGAAAAGTATGTCAAATCTATGAGACACTCAATGAACTATCAGACGTGAAAAACACTTTCGAAACAATCATTTTAAATGTTCAAACTTTGGAAACTCAACATAATAGATTTGCACAGTGGTGAGAGGAACAAAGACAATTTTATGTTGATGGGTTATCATATGATGAGGTGAAGGCTCTTGATATTAAGAAAGCCCAATTAGCCCAGTTATTCCTCGATCAGAGATTTGGACAGCATGTTAATGTGCAAAAACCAAAATTTTCAATTAAATGGTGCACCCATAGAGGCATATTAGATAATTTTTGGATCTACATTGGTGGATGGTTTTTGATAAACCACCCAACAACAATCTTGATGTCCCTTAGTATTTTCTTCAAAAATTATATGTTGAGTTTGTGCTAGGGAAACATGTCAATTACTTTGACATGCGATATTTCTAAGGTGTTGGTAGAGGGATGCCACAAGATAGACCTAGGGCATGCTGAGTCACCCCGATTCATCCTCCTCCACCTATTGTTGCTCTAACTCCACTACCTTACCCTGAGATTTTTGTAGATGTAGGGACTTTGAGCATTTATGCATTACATTCGTTGAGTGATCATTTGGTCACGCAAAGCCATCATGTTGCATAGCCATTTGATGGTGCATCCCATCACAGTGGTGTTGCACCTAATACATCCCAACATGATGGTGCTGCACCTGCTACAATAGCTCCCATTGGTACACAACTATCAGCTCCCACTGGTACACCATCCTCTTTGGGACATATTTGTGTGCCTCATCATTGCATGATGTGCAACAATTTATGTTTTGATCCTCTCTGATGGTCCACTGAGGCTCGCATAGACACATCCGACTTTGAGGTTCATGATATGCCAAATGTAGGAGTTCATAGAGCATAGAGTGGAGCATTTGTAGGAGAGACATCGACTGCCAGGGATGATATGGGAGAACTGGTAAGTCTTAAATCAATTTCATAAAGTGTTTTATGTAAATTATTTCATATTTTGTGAAAGATATTTGTACTAATATACGTTTACGTGCTAGAATCTTTAATAGTTGTTGATAGAGGAGCAGATGTCAGAAGTGCAATAGGCTATGCATACTGCCATTTCATTTGCCTTATACAATCAGTACATGGTAAATTATTTAAATTGTTATTTTAGATGTTAATCTTTGAAATCTATTACGTTTAAATGCATGTGCTACATATATTGATAGTCTAATGTAATCTTGTCTTTTTATGCAGCAACTTGGTCCTTATACAACCTTGTTGACTAGGTTTGACCCATTGGATGAAGTTGCACAACATATATATATTTTTTATTCTCGACATTATAATTATATGTGCATGTGCATTTACATTCTTGTCATTTTTTATATAGGAAACCATATTAGCTGATCCATCCACTATGAGCCCATCTAGTGTCATAGCATCACAACAGGTATGTGTTTATTTTATATTGCAGATCATTTATGTTTAGATAGGAGTAGATATGTGATTAGTAAATATTATTATTTTTCAACACTTATATGTTAATTCGTATCATTTTTATTTTATAAAGTAATGGTCTCTCACTCGTCACAATGTTGAGTCGAACAAAGGACTATAGTAGATAAAATAAAAATGAGCTTTACACATTTTTTCATTTGTATTCAATTAAGTCATTTATATTGAATGGTTTAAGGGGATTTTAAACATGTATCTTACATTTTTAAATTACAAATTTAATGCAGGTTCACTTATATCTAAATCATGGATCCACGCCCTCCAGCTCCAACCACTCCACCTCCACCCACTCCACCTCGAAACCACCCACCTCCAACACCTACACTCGATCGTGCTCGCTTTCAAGAACAAGTCGATGTGAATGTTAGAACCATTCAGGATCAAGTTAACACTATTCAAAATGAAGAATGTGTTCACCCATTATTGAGGTGTTTTGCATCAAAAATGCAAACTGTTGTTGATGCGGTTAGGTCCATGGAAGTGGAATTAGATGAGAATCAACGATGGCTAGAGGAAATGAGACAGTCCCAATCTAAAGAGGAAAACACAAAGAAATGAATAGATGCAACTGAGAGCCGCAAAACTTTATTAAGACAATGATCTCTTATATTTATAAAAAAAATGATCTTGGATGGATATTTTATAAAAAAAATTGTTGGATGGATATTTTATATAGAATTTGGTTGGATGAATATTTTTAGTGTTGAATTTATGAATATTTAATAGTATAATGATGAGACAAAAATTTAGTAATAAATATTAAATAATCTATTAATTTAGTGTTTGTTAATGTATATAGTGTGCATATATAGTGTTTATTCATGCATCATGGTTGATTGATGACTCATTTATTGATCATAATCATTGTATAGATTTCACATGAACAATATAATTAACATGTATCTTGATGTCTTCTAAGGATTTTGTTTGAAATTTGCATAATGTTCTCATTTATGTTCTTGTTTATGTACCATGATTGGAAGATAGTGATTCTTATTCATGATGATTTTATGGTCTTTTACATGAATGATCTAATGACATGTTATTAAACTTGAAGGTTTTAATGGCATGAATGTTGAATTGAGTTGTAATGTTTTTGTTTGATGGTTGTATCACTTCTTATTCTAGAGCCCGTACCAACATGGGAAAACACTCTTCCTATCAACTCTCTCTCCCTCTCTCTCAGGTCTCTCCCTCTCTCCCCCTCTCTCCCCCTCTCTCTCTCTGTCTCTTTGTCTATCTCTCCCTCTCACTCTCAGGTCCTCCCACCCCTCTCCCTCTCTCAAGTCTCTCAGGCTTCCTCTCTCCCTCCCTCTCTCCCTCTCAAGTCTCTATCTCTCCCTAGATCAGCTCTCTCTCTCTCTCTCTCTCTCTCTCTCTCTCTCTCTCTCTCTCTCTCTCTCTCCTTCTCAAGTCTCTCTCTCCCTATCCGCCTCCCACTCTCCCTCTCAACTCTCTCTCTCATCTCCCTCTCAAGACTTTCTCTCTCTCTCTCTCCCTCTCGGCCCCCCTCTGTCTCTCTCAAGTCTCTCTCTCTTGGAATCTCTCCCTCCCTCTCTCCCTCTCAAGTCTCTTTCTCTCTCTCCATCTCAAGACTCTCTCCCTCTCTCCCTCCCTCTCTCCATCTCCCTCTCAAGATTCTCTCCCTCTCTCCCTCTCAATACTTTCTCTCTTGCTCTCTCCCTCTCAAGTCTCTATCTCTCTCCCTCGCTCCCTCTCTCCCTCCAAACTATATATATCTCTCTCCTTCTCTCTCTCTCTCTCTCTCTCTCTCTCTCTCTCTCTCTCTCTCTCTCTCTCTCTCTCTCTCTCTCTCCCTCTAGGTTTTTCACTCCCACTTCTAAGGTCTTTCTCTCTCCCTCTCTCTCTCTTTCTTCTGAATTGGTCGCACATCAATAAATATATAATATATACTATGTATTAAACATATTATATAATATATATTACATAATAGTAATATAATATTTCATATTTCATATATATACTATATACTATATATAATAATTAATATGTATACTATATACTATATATAATAATTAATAGGTATATTATATATAATATATGATATACTATACAAAATATATGTACTATATAGTATAATATAATATATATATTGTATATATTAATATATAACATAATATTATATTTTATAATAATATTAAATATTATATTATATAATATAATATAATAATATATATTATATATTATATTATTGTATATATAATAATATTCTATATATTAATATAAAATATAATAATATATGTACTATATATTATACAATATAATATATAATATAATAATATATAATAGAATAATACCTAATATATAATATACCTTACAATATATTATATATATTAATGCATAATATTATATATTTATGTATTATAAATACATAATACATATATATAATACATATTATATAATATTATTTATTATAAATAATATAATAAAAATATAATTAACAGATATATGTCTAATAACAAATATCCTTCTTCTAACATATATCCGTTTAGGATTTGGTTTGGGATTGCTTGACCTAGAAAGTCAACCCAAAAAATGTGTTTTTAAAAATTTGTTTAGTTTTTCGAAGTTCACCCTTGTGGCTGATGACTTTTTTTTTACCCGAATTTCATCAAACAAAAAGGGTTTAGAGAAAAAATTGTCAGCTTTCCACTAATATAACTTTTACCTTATTTTGAATTAAGTAAATAATTATTATTTATTTTCTACCTACATTACGTCTAAATTCTTGATTGATAGGCTAATTGAAAAACTTCTATAACTTTCAAACTACTTAACATTTTTTGAATCTACAAGATGCACCACATTCTATGCTTCACATACTATAGGATAAAAAAAAATGAATTTCATAATTTTTTGACCAAGTTATGGTAGTCAGACACAGACATTTTAATAATTCTGAAAATTTCTAGTAAAAAAATCATAACTAATTATTTACGTGGAAAAAATTACAAAAAAAATTTCGCACATCCAGACATATGTCCTCTACTTAAATTTGAAAATTCAGCAAAAAAATATTATGTTTTTCTTGTACTTAGGGTGGTCAGACACACACTTGCTTCTTATCATTTTTCCTAAAAATTTAGTACCACTGCATTGAAATTTCAAATTTTCTCAAAAAAAATTTACTTTTTTCCAAAAAAAAGGACTAGTAGCCTAGAAACTACATTCAATTTGCTACAACTTGTGTTCTTACATATTTTTCAAATTATGTTAATAACCTATTCAATTTTTTATGTCAAGTTGCCTAACTCTGATTTTCTAAATTTTCATCGCCACTTAGAGGCCTAGTTTGGACCCCCATGATCCTGCACATACCCATTTATATATATACATATATATATATGCATATATTCTAAGTATGAGCTCCATTATTTGGCACTAAAGATTATAGAGAAATAGGTAATTTGTAAAAGAACTATTAGGAAATCACTGAAGAACAACATATGTCTTATTCTTAAGTATGATCCTAATACCTCTTACAATTGTTACATAGATTGCTTGACTTGTTCCAATATGTTGCATGTTATTGTTTTCCCCTAATATGTTTCAACCTCCTTATAACAAACTGTTAATTGTCATTATTTTGTTGTTTGTATGGGAAGAAAATATATTGAGCCACGATTTTTCGTCAGTGCAGCCGTGAATTGGATTTGTCAGCGGAAGAGATGTGTCGGCTAGCAATGACTTGAACAGTTTCTTTTTATGGTATGTGTAACTTTGTATCTATGTGGGTTGGTGGCAGTGGAGTTGGTGGGCTTGGTACGTGGAAGTTGAATGGTAAGTGTTTGCTCGTGCGAGGGTTAATGCATCTTGTCATTGTTGTACGAGGGTGGTGGATGAAGTGAATGCAATATTCAGCATTGTAGTGTGGGAAAGTATACAAGTTTTGATTATGTTGTATTGTGGAAAGAGTCATTGTGGTGTTGCTTTGATAGTAGACTATTGTTAAAATTGTTGCCTTCAGCTCCATTTTTTTACCAGATTCGAGGGTTTTAAAACTATTGTGCTACATAATCTATAAGTCATTTTGCATGGGTATTTTGCATAAATGATTAATTTAGATCTATATAGTATGTTTATTCGCATTTATGTAGACTGAGTATTTTCTACATTGTGAGAAAATCACTACAATACAACCATAGCATTCAATAATGTAGCATTCAATTGTTGTTAAGAATAGAGAATTTAATTTTGGAGTATGTGGAACATAGTCATAACGCCACAATAGCTCTTTTGGCAATGCAACTGAATCAACATATTTCCTTGCATATTTTGGAGTATACTTTGACAGGAGTAAATATTATAGAGATATAGGTAAATTGTAAAAGAACTATTAGGAAAACAGTGAAGAAAAACATACATCTGATTCTTAAGTATTATCCTAATAGCTCTTACAACTATTACATAGACTGGTTGTCTTGAACCAATATGTTGCATGATATTCTTTTCCTATCATCTGTTTGAAGCTCCTTATAACAAATTGTTAGTTATCGTTGTTTTTCTTGTTTCAACGGAAAGAAAATCTATTGATTAAGTTGCATTGTCGAAAGAGCCACTACAATGTTGGTCCGGTATCAGACTATTGTAAGAATCATTACCCTCGGGTCTATTCTATAGCAGATTTGAGGGTTTTAGAACTATTGTGCAGTGCAATTTTGAAGTTGTTTTACATGGGTATTTTTAATAATTGATTTGTCCATAAGTTTGAATACCAAGCAATGTAGCTTGAATTTCCAATCAAGTCTGTGGTGTTATACGCAATTTGGACACATTATTGTATCATATAATTGTTGCGATAACATAGAGAAAATAGGTATTGCCATAAACAATTAGGTCTAAATAATTGATTTGGAAGATTATTTGTCATTTATATCTAATTCTTAAAGTGTTTACGTAATACTTCTTTTACAATTTATCTATATCATGAAACATATGGATGGAAGATAAGCAGTTTATGTAACAGTTTGCTTGTCAATTCAAAATTCAAGCTACATTGTCTAGCACTAAATATTATAAACAAATACAGAAACTAGAAAAGAGATTTTTTCCCATAAGCTGAAAAGATAATTGTAGAGACATGCACACCTGCAATGTGTAGAATACACTATGGATATTTTAGTTGAGCGTGTGGAATATTTTGCTTCAAGTTTCCACTAGGATTCTCGTCATCCTGGCTATGAATTGGATTTGTCGACGTCGGAGGTGCCCCACCCGGAGAGGACTTGACCGGATTTTTTTTTGTGGTGAGATGGAGCTTGGTAATTACGAGGCTTGGTAGTGGCAGAGTTGGTGTCTTGGATACATGGAAGATTAATGGTTGTGTATTGTATTTAGCAACAAATAACTATTATTCCAATACCTCTCATACAATTACTCTATTTTTCTTCAATATATATATATATATATATATGCATATATGTATCTATCTATGTTTCAAAGCATTCATTTTCACATACAGTTAATGGAATATGTTTGTAATTTTCATAAATATAGGAGGAGACTATATAGGAGGTCTTTTTTGAAAGCAGAATCAATTCCATAGATAAAATACAAAGACATCATTAAAGAGAAGACATCAAAGAAATAGCAAAGGTTTTGCTTGAAAGAATACAATGTTTACAAATAAATTTATAAACATACTTGATTTTGGTATGTACTGGAACATATCTAGACACGCAGAAAGAAAAGGAGTGAATGTATAACTTTGGTATCTAATGGAGGATATTTAGCTCTATAGAAATGAAAGGGGTTAATGTATAAGTCAATAAAATATAAATTTATAAAACAAACGTTGATTATTCCTATAGCTACGGGCAACTTTTACTCATGAATTGTTCCACAAATGGGCTTCATATCTCCTTTTCCATCCATGCTTGCATCAAAGTCAACATCATATTACTGCAAAGCAGCATTTTATTTGAATCTATTAAAATATATATCTATAGTTAGATGTGTATGGAACAACCAAAAAGACAATGGAAAAGAAACTTACAACAACAATATGGGGAGGAGACAATGCAGATTCTAGAGGACAACACTTCTTAAACCATCCAATTTTCCAACTAGTGGAGGTGCATGGCAAGTTTCCACCATTTTGTACCCATTGAGCAAGGAAACGAACTCCACCACCACCAATCCATGTGGTCAAGAAATTCCACCATTCTTGTGAGCAGACCCGGGCAAGGGCTCACAAATTGCATGGGGTGTTATCATATATTAAACAAAAAATGCAATAAAATGCTCAAAAGAGAATTCTATAGATAAATATTATACATATACATATGCATACACATACACATACATATAAATATTCATATTCATACACACACACACATACATATACATACATATACATATACATATATATATACATTTGCATATACATATACATATACATATATACATACACATACATATACGTACATATATGCATACATACATACACATATACATATACATATACATATACATATACACATACATACACATATAGTTTTTTCCCTTCGTTTATTGTTTGTAGTTATCTTTGTTCATTGTTGGCATTATACTCATTACCATATGAACAATTGTAGTTTAATTTTCTTTCTTCTGTCCAAAAAATATGGTTAGGGCTAGTAATTTTTTCACCTATTCTATTCTCCATGTACTTGGCACTAAATATTATAGAGAAATACAGGAGACTTGCGCAGGGTTTTAAATGACGACATGAAGCTTACCTATTCAACAAAGGATGTTCCTAAATGTTGCTCATTGGTCAATAAGGATTGCAAAAAAATTATGAATTTAGAATTGAGAAGGGAACTGTTACATAGTAAATGTGTTTTTAATAGGTCTTTTACAATTTCCATATTTGTCTATAATATTTAGCACCAAATAATGTAGCTTGAATTCTGAATTGACAGGTGAACTATTTTATAGATTGATTGAAGTGTTAACTACCAAAATTGCACCCTATTGAACCTAATGTTCAACACCTTAGTGTAAGATGGGAAGACCTCTAAAGTTGTAGGTTACTTGTATGTTGAGTTCAACCTCCAGAGAAGGCCGACTTCCTATTGATATCACCTATTCTACTGACTGTAAAGGAAAAAGGTAAGAAAGAGTACTGAAACTAAAAAACTACCCCTAAGGTGATGCACCTAAATGAACGGGGCTAAGAAACCTAGCCTGTAAACACTTACTTGAAATGACAGAAGACAAACTGCGCAACCTATTGTTGTATGCTCTTGTATCAATACTTTGAAACATAAAGGTCTTGAAACTTCAAAACTTCAAGGAGATACCAAGGAGGGAGGTATCTCCACTGCTAATTTAAGTTATTTTTTGCATTCTATGACACAATCTATAACCTGCAATAACACACTTTTGCATGAAGGTGTCAAATTCATGAGACAAAGCTAAGAGGAAATGAGTACACTCTCACTGATAACTTGATCAATCATGTAAAGACACACAATAATGCAATAATAAGAAGGAAAAAATTTCATGTCAATTGCACCCAAGGCTTTCACTAGAATTCATATCCAAACTGAGTTACATAGTATTGTCTTTTCTTCAAAAGACTTCAAAGTCACAGAGCAGAAAAAGAACAAGTAAGAACTGAGTTACAAAAAGAGTCAAAAAATGACTAAGTAACCAAGCTTCGAATAGTAGCTCATGAAAATAGGAATTGGAAGCTTCTTGGGTCAGATGGATTCAAAAAGCCAAAAATATAGCAACTGGATTTTCTTCAAATGAGCCTCAAAGAGTTGAAATGGTCAATTTTGACCAAGTCCAACATGGTGACTCTTCAAAACACCTTCCAAAAGCTCCAATTTTGTCTCCAAAGCAAATACATGTTCCTATTTCTCTTCCAAATGTTTGATAACTTCTTCAACTTCCCCATATTCTCTCAAAAGATAACTCCTTGAACAAGTCTTCATAAAGACCAAGAGGAGTACGTGCCATTTTACATTAAGGAATAACAAGATGACTTAAAGTTTTATAATCACACCTCCAAGTTACTTTTTTTACATTAATATTGAATAAAATGATTTAATATAAAAACATCACTAAAAACAACATTTTACATTTCAATCTTATTTCAATCTATGGAAAAAAAATAAAAGAATGATTTGGTCGAAGTTTTTAGAAGACAATGCATAGAAAGATAAGTCCTAAGGAAACACCCTAAAGACTTAGCAAAATGTGAAAGGCAATTAAATTACATTGCAATGTTAAAATAAAGGCAAAAATTCCTTTTTGAGAGATCGGTCATTTAGGGTAAAAGAAACCTTAAGATCAAAAAGATGACCTCAAAGCACATTTTCACTTCATTATGCATTTGCAATTCCAAGAGCGCCGCCTAAGGTTCCATGCTCATACATTTAAGGCTTTCAATGGCGGATTTAGAGCATACAAAGACATTTTGTGATCTTCTTCACAGACATATACTGGTAAGCACTTTCTTTTCTAGATTTTTTTTTTAAAACTCTATTTAAAAGCTACTGTGAGCTTCCAAACTGTGGCCTCAGTTGTTTTCTCCGTAACAGAAATACAAATTCAAAACTTTCTTTTTATATTGTCCTCTCTTTATCTTCATTTCAAGAAATCGCTTTCTATTCTCTATAAAAATAAACCTTCAAGGTTCTCTCCATTCCTGCAGGTAGCTGGAAGACTTTGTTTTGCAAGTTTGCTCTGATTGTGTTTATAAAATGCGTTATGTAATCTATGTAAATTCTTGAGCTTTATTTCCTCTTCAATAGGAAAAACTTGTACTGCATAAACCACGGCCTTTGTCTCTCCCTTATGAATTGAAAATTTTGAAGGCTTTGTTGATGGCCTTCTAGCATGAAAATTCATGATGGGTCTCTGAAAATTGTAGACATTTCACAAGTATTCATATTACCATGGCTATAGACCCTTCTGGAAACTTACTTTTGCACTTTTACTTTATGGGTTTCACTATTTTGCATCTTTGTTTCCATGCCATTTTCCTATAGATTTAAACCCACGAGGTATTAGTCATTCTAGGTTGAGGGTTTATACCTCCATTTTGCAAATTTTGAAATGAAACCCACAAGGGTTTTCCTCTGAAATTTTTTGTTTTTGTGCCATAAAGGAAAAAATTTCCTGCAAAATGATTCAGTTCCATTACATAGCGCGGGTATAACCTGTATAAAAGCTTTATATATTTTGTTCAATTCCTTCATGAACAACATAGGTCCTGAGCTCACTTCTTGGCCTTTTTTCTGTAATACTTTATAATTCTAAAACTTTTTCCTTCTTTGATATTGGTGCTTGAACATAATTCTAAAGGATTTAACATAGATCTCCATAGTTATAAACCACAATTAGAAGTTTCTTTTACTTAATTATCTATAACAGTTTGCCAATAATTGTTTCAGTCTTTGATGGTTGCTTTTATAGATTGTGATGCTTGATAATGGATATTGTAATGTGCTAATTGTTGGCCTTTCTAAAATTCCAAACCTTCATTGCCTCAGACTTTTATTTTCTATTCAATGTTGATCATGGAAATAAAATTTGTGTTTTCTCCATAAATATCATGTATTGTAGACTGTCATATTGTTACCATAAATCTATGGAGTGTCCTTGTATTCTTGCAATACATTCTCATATATCATATTGTTGAGTGAGGAAGATGATTTACATTTTCCCTTTGTTATAGCTATAACAATTATTCAACTTCCAGTGCATGCTTTTCTTGTATTCACCTTCTTCACTGCAAAATTATTTTAGAGAACTACACTTTTTAATGATCAAGTTGATTTTATGATTCCTCCATTATTTCAATGAGCAAAGGCTTATTAATAACAAAGATATTTTCATTGATGAAAACTATTGTCTAGTTTCAAGACATTGTAAGATATCTTGCATTATGATTATGAAGTAATCATGATTGATATCAACTTTTTTATGTAATCCCATATGCACTTAAAATATTCATAAGACTGTGCATAGATTAAAATAAATCAACCATTACTATGAGTTGGGATCAACCCTTGTGGGAGCCACATTTACCCCACTCATTTAATCTAACAAAACAAAGATATGATTATAACTGTAGTTGCACATGAAGTTTAAACAAGTTAGAAAAATGTGTATTTTGATGTGCTTTTTCGATGGCTTCAATGTTTTCTCTGGGACATTCAGGATATAATTGTTTATTTAATGTAGATTAGGATCAATTTATACATGTATAGGTAAATGATCATGTATGGTATGTAATCAGTCATTTCTTAGAGAATTTCTCTAACACATTGCTTTGACTTATTGTAGGAAACAAGAGTACCAAGGAGCTAGGAAGGTCAAGACAACTCAGATGGCAGTTGGACAAGAAGACATGACAAAACCAGTCATTCTCAGGCAATGACTGGTTACCTTCCCTACATGCATATTCTTTTCTTCATTTTCTTATTCATGTATATGTTCATCTTGATTTGTATTGAATAAGAATAAGTTAAACTCACGGCTTGTGTGAGTTAAATGAATATTTCTACACTCAATAAAGATTGCCTTTTTTCAGAAAAGATTTGTAAAATATTTCTTATGTTTCATGCATCTATATGAATGCAATAATCTCTAGTTGTAATCTTTCAAATTATTTCATTTGTACACACGAATGCAATGTAGAGAAGATAGAAAAATGTACCATTTTCTTTTAAATATCAATAGGCTCTACCTGTTGAGCCATAGGTAAAATTTGGTAACATGAAGTACGATATAATTTTACTTGTGTCTTAGTTTTATATTTATCAGACCTAGATGCATATCTATATTTGACCTTTTTGTCCAGGCTAATCAATCAATTGATAGATTATGATTTGATTATTTTAACATACATATGCATAGAAATACATGGCAGATTTGAAGTTATGAATTAGATAATATTTATCAAAAGTATGAAAGATTAAAGGATTGTCCTCTTTTAAAGAGTTGTTATCCATGTCTTTAATTACTAATATTCAATAAAAAAGTATTCTTTACCAAAACATCAGTTCATAACTTTAGGTATGGCATATTTTTGCCAATTTTTATATGGGAGTAGAAAATTTATTACTTTGATGTTATTTATTTTCATTTTTTTTATTTAACTATTAGTTATGATGGTCAAAGTAATTACACACAAACATATAACAAAATATATATGTATACATGTGGATATAAATGTATATCTATGAATGATCATAAGAGGAATAACATGGTTTCAACATTGCAATATATAAAAATATATATACAAGTACTGTACATATTTCTTCGTTAACCATTTTCAGTATTTGTCTATTGTTATATGTTTGTTGTTGAAGATAATATTACTATTCAATGATTATAAAGGGAAGTCATGAATTTAGAATACACATAGAAGAACTAAAAATTCCACCATCTAACAAGAATCAAGAATCATAGTAACAATGTAGACTAAAAACAATGTATGCAGCATGTTAAAATCAAAACAATGGGTGGTCAATGAACATGCAAAATATATATATATATATATATATATATATATATATATATATATATATATATATATATATATATATATATATATATATATCTAAACATAGGAATAAATTATGTTCATATTTGTAAAACAGAAGTCTTAGCATCCCATAGTGAGCATTAAAAAGGAAAGATTAGGATAAATATTGGAAAGTGCAAAAGAGCAGTCAAAGCACTGGCTCACTAGTGGAGCCTTTTTCTACAGGAGGGGTAGACATCTTCGCTATGTCTAAAAGCAATAGTTTACACTCTGTTTCAAAATCCACTTTTGTTGCTTTAATAATCGTTGTTTTAAGCTAGTCCTCAGAATTGTAATTATCTATTCTAATCAAGACAATAAAGATGTATGCTTTACAAACAAGGCCTTTAATAACAACAACAGGATTTTTTGTAGACTTAGAGCTATCCTGCAACATCTAAAGGTCTTTTGCTGGAATTTGTAGTAAATTAGTGGCAACTTCATCGAAAGCAATAGACCAAATACTAGTTGAGTGGTCTTGTAGCTTTAACTGCAAAAGATAGCAATAGTTGCATTCCTCAATTTCCATCTGGCAATGATCACAAAACCAAACATCAGCATGGGGGTGTGTGCATTTTCTTTTGCATTCTTTCCCATTAACCAACAAGTGGAAAACAGGATAACAAAAAGACTCATTTTTTGTAATTTGAACGGTTGCTTTAAAAATGGCCTTAACAATTTTTGGCAAGCCAAGGCAATTGTTCAAGATAAATTCAATAGTAACTCTATCATTCGAAGGATGGAGCCTACGCAGAACAAAAGAAGATTAAACCACTTGGTCTACTTTGATTGGGCCCTTGGATCTAAGAGTGTTTGACTTAGGAATAGAAGGGTTAATGTCAAGGACTGTTGTTGTTGATGTATTGATAACTTTACCATTAAAGTAGCCTACACGGCCACCTCAGACAACAACTATCACTATATCACCAAAAAGATACATCCGCTCCAACACATCACCTTTTTCTTGCCAACTTGGACCCCACAAATTAACATCAATGAATGAAGCAAAGATATCATATAGTTTAATAGTTCGTTGGATTGTTTCGGATCCATTTTTCTTGCAAACAGTTGATATGTACCCAGCATGCACTACAACGCCAATAATATCAACCAAGCTATTATCACTATAATTGCTTATGTCACTATCTTTCACAAAAGAAAAGGCTTTTTTTGGCATGGAAATCTCATCTTCACACTATTTTATTGTTGATTTTTCATCCAAAACAATTTCAAGGTTACTATTTAATTTATTGAATTTTTTATTTACTTCCTTGACCGATCCTCTTGATATTAAATAAGTTGCACCCACCTCAACTTGACCATAATGCAATTCAGTAATATCATCAAAACAAGTAACATGTATTTTTGTTCCCTCCATATCTATAATGTCAAAAATAAAAAGTTGGCCTTCACCTCTTTGTTTGTGGAAATGATGCATCTCTCTAATACGTGTTACACACCCTTTCACTATCCAAACATTTTGATAAATGTTTAAAGCTTTAATAGGGCTGACATTTACAAGGTTGTTTTGTTTCTTAGGGGACAATTGCAGACCAAATTTAGGGGTACATTTAGAGGAGAAGGCGAGTTTGACCCCAACATTTTCTCCTCTTGTTGTTTCAACAGATACCTAGGGGTCCCAATGATTTGACAATTAGACATAATCACAACTAAGTTGAATATGATTAAGGCCCTAGAAAAGAAGCAAAACAATATATTGGACATATTATATTAGGCACATACAAAGGGGAAAGAGAATTTTTTAAAGTAGACAAAAAAGAATGCAGCCCACCGTGAATCTTGGAAATTCCTACAAACATAGTCTCTTAAACATACAAGGGACCCTATTTTCAAGGCACCTTAAAGCAAAAAATCATTGCATTTGGAAGGTAGGGTTCCTATTTGCATATGGTGTCCATCAGACAAGACAACCCTTTATTGTTCAACCTGCCCTTCATCACCAACAAATTTTTTGAAGGACAAAATTTGAAGGACTAGAGAGGCAACAACATCTCCAACATTGATGGAACGAATTGCAAATGGAGTCAAAGTTGGTTGTTTCTTTGCATCCTACAAACACAAGTTCAATCAAGGAAAATGTACATCATCACACCAAATGGACAAAACAAGTAAGGAAAACAAAAGCTACAAAGACCGAGTCCCCACCCGTAGGTTATGCCTGAAAGTATTGTTGGGGGGTTGTTGAGGCCATGTTCTGTGGTTGCAAGGGAGCTTCTACTGGCCTACATGTTTTCTTCTTTTCTTTATCTTCTATAGAGGTGGAGATCTTGATAAGTAAGTTGATCTTTGTCGTGTTCACTCTCAAGGATAAGGAATACTGCAGTCATGATGGTATGGTTGAGCTTGGGTTTCTCTCCTATAGAGGTGGAGAGAGTAGTTGGATTTTAAGTTGGTGATGCCTTGTGCACTTGTGGTGACCTTTCCTATAGAGGTGGAAAGGGTGTTTTGCTGGGCTTTGAAACTTCTGTTGTTGGAGCTTTTTTTAGTGGGTTGTTGGTCCCGTAAAAACCAATGGGTTGTAGTGGGTTGTTGGTCCCATCAAAACCAATGAGTTCAAGATTTATGCAAATCTTGGTTCTTTTCTAGGCAGGCTGCTGGCTTTTGGTTGGATGTTGGCTTGTTGTTCCCTTATTGTGCTTCTGGGTGCTTTTCAGTCTATCTTTCGGGTAGCTTGTTCTTCTTGGTGTGGGTTTTGGGTCCCCTTAAAACCTGATGGTTTCGGGTCCATTCAAAACCTATTTTTTCCACTTATCAAAAACAAAAGCTACAAAGAGATATTTTTATGTGTTGTAAAATATTAATGCATATGTACTTCCACATCTATATGTTTTACTAGGGTCAGCCATGTCTATATACACCTAAAGGACAATGAAACTAGAAACATAAATAGTAAAGTGTATGTGTTGTATTTTTTTGTATTTGAGAATCCTAAAATTAAAGGAACTGAAAGGCAATGTTCAAGTTTATTACAAAAGAGGAAGTCAATAATAATAGTGAATCTACAGTAGCTATAAGGAAAAGGAAATACAAACTTATGGAATCAGGATCTGGAGGCTAGTGGATGGCACCCTTAGAGCTGGACTCCGTAGCGGGGCCTATGGGAGGTAACTCCAAATTAATCACCAAATCAATTTGGGGTGGCTTTGGAGACCCACCCACAAAGCCCAATTTCGCAAACATACTTCTGGGACCTTTTAGAGGGAGAAAATGTTCCAATTATAGTTGACTGATTGGAACCTCTATTTGAAAATGAAAATAAAATATTAATGTATTGCAACATCCAATGCCAACTAGTAGACAAGTTAGAAATATTCATAATTCACCAACCATTTTACTATTGTATGCATGCAATTTTTTACTATATTTCTATAAATATGTATATGCAGACATTTGTATATGTTGATGCCTGTTGCCTTCATCTTTTTTAATGCAAACAATAGAATATACAACAACAAGAATGAAAATGACATTTGTATATGTTGTTTCCTATTGCCTTGATCTTTTTTAATAGAAACAATAGAATATACAACAACAACAATCAAAATGACTAAGAACATACATGCATTGAATTTTCCTTTTGTCAACACATTTAAAAAATACATATAACTAGATATATATATCCATGTGCACTTCCAGTGGGGGGACTTCCAAGGGATTTTTATAACATGGACCTTGCTAATTATGTGGTTTGGAAGTGGTGGAGTTGGTTTCCTCAATACAAAGAAGCAGAATGGTGAGAGTTTTCTCACGTGAGGGTTAATGCATCCCGGCAGTGTTGGACCATGGTGCTAGAGGAAGTAGATGTGACATTCAATGTTGCAATATGGCAAAGTATTGTCCAAAATGTGTGAGAAAATATACCGATTAAGTTGCATTGTCGAAAGAGGCATTATGGTCCTACGGTATTTTTTACTGTTTGTGAATGAAAGTATACATAAATACGAATAAAGATACCATACAGACCTGCTTGGATATACATCTGTATATATAAATCAATGTTGGATTGTCAAAAAAGCCACACTAGTCTTGGTCTGGATATATATATTTACATATATGTACATTTTTAAATATCAAATGGGGAATTCAATACATATATATATATATATATATTTATATATATATATATATATATATTTATATATATATATATATATGCGTATATGTATATGTCCATGTAAAAGTTGCAAGCAATCTAAAGGCACGGATTAACACCATGGTTGCAATTTCTAGCAGTGTGAAAAATTTTAGAATTTTCAAGAGCCAAACCATGGCAATCAACACTTTGTTACAAGGAGCTTGAAACATATGAGGTTTAAAAAAGTAGTGAAATATATTGATAAAAGACATATAACATGTTCCATCTAAACAAAATAACCATAGAAAAAATTATAGAATTATAAAAAAATTGAGAACAATGCATGTTACAAGAACAATAGAATAATCTATTACAAGCAGCTTCAAAATCATTTCAAAAAGTTGAGTAAAAAAGATCATAAAACATATTGATACAAGACATATAACAAGTTCCATCCAAAAAAATTAGCCATGGAAAAAATTCTAGAATTTAAAAAATTCAAAACAATCCTTGTTACAAGAACAATAGAATAATGTGTTATAGGAAGCTTTAATCAGATGAGTGGAAAAGAATATCATGAAACATATTGATACTCAAATAGATAAGCGGAAAAGAATATGATTAAACATATTGATACAAGACAACCAAGCTATATAACAGTTGCCTTGTCAATTCTAAATTCATAATTTTTGTGCAATGCTTATTGACCAATGAGCAACATTTACGAACATCCTTTGTTGAACAAGTAAGCTTCTTGTTATTGTGTATTGGGAATTGGAGATATTTGTTGTCGAGAAAATATAAGTCTTCCAGAGATTGTAAAATTGTGAAAGGGTTATTGTATCTTTTGTTCACCCTTTTTGAGATTTCCTTGGGTAGTGCACGTATTTGGGATTCATTATTTGACATCCGTAGGGATGTGTGAATTAGTTTGAACACCTGATTACTATGAACGGGTTGTGTGATTTAACTTGAGCACCTGGTTTCTACAAACGAGATGTGTTGTTCTTTGCAGAATGATTGATATTTGTTATCGTATTTTGTGCACTGTCTACCCTTGGGTTGTGGAATGTGTTATTGTGTTGTCAATAGGGGAGTGGCTTTCAACGGGGGTCGGGACACAAAGGATTCCCATAACAACTCAAGTTTAATTAGTGGAGATTAAATAACCTTTATTAGGGATAGAGTAGCTTAATACATTTAATCAGATAATTTAGCCTCGCTCATTGGCTCAAGGGCTAGTATGAGACTTCAGATGAGTCAGGAAGGCCTAGAATGGCAAGATCATTAACTTGTCTTCTCTAAAGATAATCGATTCCGCATTGGTGTGCATGCGGGGTCGAGTTCGTGAGAGGTTACAAGGATAACCCAAGATGGGGGCCGGAACCTAGGAAGAACTCCTTTGGATAACCAATGCAACCTTTGTGATGACACTCCTATGACAGCAGTCAGTTTGTATTGTACAGTGGATGTATTGATTCTATGGTTCTGGAAGCAATGTAACCTTATGTTTTGTGTTTTCTGGTACAGTGTTGTTTTGTATTTACTGGTACAGTGTGGTCTTGTATATTGCCTATGTCTAGAGGTAGTAGGTTGTCTTGGTTACCTATTACTATCTCCTAGCACAGGGGTTGGGCCTACGGGTACCATATGGCTGGGTGGCGTGCTTCTTCACTGTTGAGTTTCTCTTCATGTTCGTGATGGCGGGATCTTCTTGTTTGAGGAGCTCGTGTGGTTCTTGGGAGTTGTTCTTCTCCTTCTTCATTGTAACTGTGGATCATTATGTATAATTGTAATACCTCATTTGTGTCGAGGTGAACCTTTCTAATGTAATTGTAATAATATTTGTGATCTATTCATTATTGAATTTAATGGTGTATGGAATGTTATGTGGTGTTGTATCTATGGAAATATGTTCAATACATTTCTATGTGTTAGATTTATCTTACAATGGTTTAATGCTTGTTGTATGTTGTATCTTGAGTTTAATATTCTTATGCTATGGTTGGTTTAATTTTATAAGTAATGGTGTTCACATGTAGATGTGTTGTGTAGCCTAGAGGATGTATGTGGTTAGAGTAGGATACTTTACTCATCTTTGTTACTCTTTGTAAGAAAAAAAAAATTAGTTGTGCTTTCGCAGTGTGCATCATCCTCTAGGTTGCGGGACGGGGTTTTACATGCATTTTTGGATTTTTTTTTTTTTTTAATTTAAAACCAAAATTTCTTTTCAACAAGAATTTAATACTTTTTTAAAAAATTTCTTTTCAAAAAGAATTTAAAGATTTTAATAATTTATTTTCAAAAGAATTTACAACTTTTAAAATTTTCTTTTCAAAAATAATTTAACACTTTTAATTCCATGCACTTTTCAAAACAACATTAATCATTTAATTTATTTACTCTGGACAAATAAGTTTAATTAATCAATTCAACACAGTTAATTTAATTAATCAATAAAATAAATCTAATCCAAGATTAGATTATTTTATTAATTAAATTAAATTAATTAATAAATTAAATAACATTTCTCACATTATAACCAGATTTATTTAATCAACAACTTAACTATGTAAGCCATTTATTTAACTTTATAACTTGAAATTAAATAATAACCAAGGTGAAATGAACAATATTATAACAACTAAACCCGTCTACAACCCGACGACACACTATGACTAGGGTGATGACTTGGCACAGAAAACCTAGCTGGGTATGTGCAGGATCATCATGGAAAAAATAGGCCCTTAAGTAGCAAAAAAATTAGAAAAATCGAGTTAGGCAACTTGACTTAAAAATTTGAATAAGTTATCTATATTATTTCAAAAATATGTAAGAATAGAATTTGTAGAAAATTGAATCTAGTTTCTAAACTACTAGGTTTTTTTAAAAAGAAATCTATTTGGTGAAAATTTGAAATTTCAATGTAGTAGTACTTAAATTTTATGGAAAAATAAGAAGTGGGTGTCTGTACCACCTAACCATAATAAAATGATAATATTTTTTATAATATTTTAGATATAAGTAGAGGACTCATGTCCCGATGTGATGCATATTTTTTTGTAATTTTTTCAAGTAAATAATTAATTATGAATTTTTATTACAAATTTTAAAAATATAAAAACTCGTATGTTTGACCACCTTAACTTGTCCAAAACTTCATGAAATTCATTTTTTCTTTTTTAATCCTATAGTATGCAAAGCATAGAATGTGACATGTTTTTGATTCAAAAAATGTAATACCGTTTGAAAGCTATAGATGTTTTCAATTACTCTATTGATCAAGACTTTAGTCGTAATTTGAATAGAAAATGAATAATAATTACCTATTAAATTCAAAGTAAAGCATAATTTATATTGGTGGAAAGCTAAGAATCTCCTTTAAAAACCCTTTTCGTTTCATCAATTTTGGGTAAAAAAATTCATTAGCCACATACCCATCATATTGCCACTTTTTGGCCCATCATGATCCTACACATACCCAGCTACTATCTCCCAATCGAATACTATTGGCCAATGGACACGCTCAAACCTATGAAACTAGGTGGAGTTGATGTCTTGTACCTGTCAACCTGCGAACAAAGAGTATATTGAACATGCATATATATATAACATAATAAAACACACTGTGAAAAGGAAATCTTAGAATCGTAGGGCGCTCGCAAGCGAGTGGTGCAATCCAGTCTCCTTCACCAATACAGTATTACTAACTGACGAATCTAACATCAATAATATAATCAAAAGCATAAAGCATCATTAATTCAAATATCTGCTAAGCTAATCCAAAGCATGCCATAATGATAGCATTACAATAAAATACCATCACATCAAAATATAGCATTCACATTGCTTTACAATTTACGATCAAATAGTAACCAAGTACCATAGTCAAAGTATTAACAGAAACAAAGCATAACAAAGAAGAACACTATCCAATCAAAAGAGAAAAAAATGGAGGGGTACTACACCCATTCCCCTAATGTAGGTTATTTAATTTCCACTGATTACACTGACTTCCACACGAGTTATCTTGGGACCACTTTGTGCCTCGACCCTCGTTGAAATCCACTCCCCTATCGACAACACAATAACTCATTCTACACCCAAGGGTAGACAGTGAACAAACTGATAATAACACAACACAAGAGATAACACATCCCTACAGATGTCCAATACTGAATCCAACTACATGTACTACCCAAGGAAATCTCAAGGCGACTAACAGAAATAACAACCTTGTCACAATTATAATCTGGAAGACTTATATTTTCTCTACAACAATTATTCCCCACTGTGCCCAATTACATAAATACTAGAAATTAAAATAAACAATCTCAGGTAATTAAAAGTACTACTATTTGGATTTCCTAAATCCAAAACAATCAATATCGCATATCTAAAATACACCATTTAATCATAATTCCTATTTATAAGTCAACAATGAATTTAAACTAAATGATTACTTTTAGTTCACAACTACTCATAATATTAACTCAAATTCATCAATAAAATAATCAATCATTTCAATTTAATTAATCATGCTTGCAAATATTTATTGTATAATTCAAACATTAAATAAATATATTTAATATGTATATATAATTAAATGTAATTATATATATACATATAAATATATTATTTAATAATTAAATCAATTATATATTAAAAGAACCACATTTATTTAATACCACAAATTCATTTCCTCACAAAATTATTTCCATTGATCATAAAGGACATAATATTACAATGATATAAATATTTATAATATATATATTACATATAACATATATGTATAAATAATATATATTAATTACCAAATTACAAAGTAACAGAATTCACAGAGGGCACGATTTATAACCCGCGGACTGTATGAATACAGCCGCCACGTCATGTACAGCCAACCCCTTACAAGGGAGGTGTGGGCATGGCAAGAGCAGCGTCAGCTGCCTCACAGTGTCGGCCCTCCCTCTAAGGGGAGTCGATGTTGGGAATAGCCAGCACTTCCCCTCCCTACAAGATTCCCAATGTTTAAACAATAATTTACACTAATTCGTCATATGTCAATTTTCAATTTCATTCTAATTTAGAATTTTCCTTCAAGAAAATCACAGTGTTTTAAAAAAAATCAAATATTTATATATAATATATATACATGTATATGTACATATATATTTTAATATATATTTATATATAATATATATACATGTATATGTACATATATATTTTAATATATATTTATATATAAATTAATCCAAGCAATGGTTTAAGTTGGGCAATAAATTTTCACAAAAGAAGTTTTCTACAGGAAAGCTCAAAGATTTCCTTTTCTCAAACAATTAAAAATATTTGAGAAACCAAAACAAAATGATGATTTTCTACAGAGATCTATAATTTCCTTTTGTTTCAATATATTTCAAATGATCAATTTACACAGAGGATTTAAAAATGTTCTTCTACAGAGGTTCTTCCATTTTCACGAAAATTATTTTAAAAGAAAACAAAAGCTTCTACAGTAATGAAATTTTCTTTCTAAACTTTTCCAATTTGCATTATAGTAATATAAACAACTCATTCAATTTAAAATTCACAAAAACAATAAAGGAACCTATTCCAGAAGAACCGTTGCCTCGAGAATTGTTGTCGAGCTTCTCTGTAACTTCAAATTGTCAATGTTGCCAAAGCTTCCTCCAGTAAAATTGCCACTTTCCAGAACACACAATAAACCACAGCCAAAAATTCTACAACAAGATTCTAAAATAAAACTCAGACAGATCCACAATTTCCTCACAATTTTTCCAACAAACAAACCCTTTCCGTGAAAAACAACTTCCTTTCCTTTTTCCAATTTGTTTTCCTCCGAGAATCAATTTCCAACCATTAGATAACAAACTTCTAACTTACAGTTAACACCACAAAATATCTTTCCCCTCAACCACCACAGATATTTTCCAACCACATGCATTTAAAAATTAACAATTTATATATTTCAACAAATTTAAATAATCTTATTTATTTAATTCCCATTAATTAAATAATTAAAATTACTTAATAACATAACTAAATTAAATTAATTTTTTTATTTATTCTAAAGCTTTCACATCAATAATACCATAAATTAAATACTTAATCAAACACAAATTTTAATCTAAAAAATTAAACTTGCACAATAATAAAATACCCAGAACAACAAGGGTAAGGAATACGACCAAGACTCAAACTGACGACACACTGTACTAGGGTAAAGGTATGAATAGGTAGCCCATTACTATCTCCCAATCATTACTGTTGAGTAGTGGACATGCTCAGACCTGTGAAACAAGGTGAAGTCATTGTCCTGTACCTACAAACCTACAACAAAAGCAAAAGTTGTACATGTATACAGATAATAATTCATACACACCGTGAGGAGAGAATCGTGAAAATCATAGGGCACTCGCAAGTGAGTGGTGCAATACCATTCTCTTCACCAATACAATGTCACATCAACTGACAAGATAATATATCAATTAAACTACAATAAGCATATATAGCAATGTAATCACAACTACGCATCTATGCAAACATAAAAGCATATTAAACATAATCACCATGCATATAATGTATCATCACATCCATATAGTCTATCATCACTCCACTATCAGTGATAGAACAACCATAACATAAAATAAGGTCTAACAAATTATCTGAGCTATCAAGAAAAACATAACAAAACGGAGGGGTGTCACAATACTCGTCCATTAGATATATGATGAAATCATCATGTTCAAGTGGTCTCTTGTACACCTTGAGTCTATGACCATTAACCAAGAGTGAAAATTTGATGTCATCGGTAGTATGTAGTTGCACTACACCATTAGTAAAGACTTGTTGTATGTCATAAGGTCCTAGCCATCGTGACTGCAATTTCCCTAGAAAATATTTGTATCTGGAATCATACAGTAGTGCCCAGTCCCCTACAATAAATTCTTTAGTCTTGATATACTAATCATGTCATTTAATCCTCTATTTCTAAACAACCTTTGTGTGGTGAAATTCCTACAATCTAATTTCATCCATGGCATTCAAATGATGGAACCTTTCTTTATAATATTTCGTTAAGTCCATCCATAAGTTGACTGTTGTACGTAGGGTTTTATATTCAAACTCTATATGCAACACTATTGTTTTGTCATAAACCAACTCATAAGGAGTAAACCCTATTATTGTCTTCTAGGTAGTTTTGTATGCCCAAACAACTTCTGGCAATCTGGATACCAAATCTCTTCTATGAAGTTGCACAATTTTTGTCAATATGTTCTCAATCTCCCTGTTTGTAACTTCTACTTACCCATTTTCCTGAGGATGATATGGAGTAGATTTCTTGTGCCTGATCTAATACTCCTTCACTATTTGGGCTATGAGGTATGATGTGAATTGAGGTCCTTGATCAGTCACAATCTCCTTAGGAACACCATACCTAGTGAAGATTTTCTCATATAAAATTTTTGTAACATTTCCATCTCTAGAAAACTACAATGCTTTCACTTCTACCCATTTGGTTCAGTAGTCAATACATACTAGTATATATTCTTTTTTATTTGAAGTGGGAGATATAGGGCCAGTAAAATCTAGCCCCCATTCATCAAAAGGAGCTAGTGCTAGTTGGGGTTGCAAATGCATCTCATCACTTCTTGTAGGTCTCCCTGTTCTCTGGCACCTATCACAACTTTTAGTATACTTAATAGAGTCCTTGTGAAGGTTTGGCCAATAATATCTTTAAAATATGTCCTCTTGACTGCAAAATTTCCACCACAAGGTTCGTCATGGCAGGCTTTCAATATATCAAACACTTCATCCTCCCTAATACATCTTTTCGTAATGTTATCTGGGCCAATGTAGAATAAAATTCCATAAATCTAAGAATAAGGGAAGCATTTGTGAACTAATTGTCTTTTCTCCTTAGGAGAGAAGTAAGTTGGAATCTACCCTATTACCAAGTAGAACTAGCTATATCATCATACCATGGATTATGTATACTTAAACCAAATAAATGCTCATTAGGGAAAGAATCATCAACTACTCCTTCAGATGTTGTGGGTAATCTAGATAAGAATTCAACAACCAAATTATCCTTTCCTAGTTTATCAACTATGGTTATGTCAAATTCTTGTAGTAATAGCAACCACCTCACAAGTCTTCCACCTACTATGGGCTTATTCATCAATTATCTAATTTCTATATGATATGTGTGTATAAATACTTGATAACTAGTAATGTAGTGTCTAAACTTGTTAATGGCATAAACAACATCTAGCATTTCTTTCTCATTCACAATGTAGTTTAATTATGCCCCCTATAGGTTTTTGCTAATATAATATATGGCATACTCCTTATTCCCCTCTTTATGTCCTAGAACTGCTCCAATAGCAATGTTTGATACATCAGTGTGAATGTGAAATGGAAATGTCCAATTTGGACCTCTTAAAACTAGTGGATTAGTCAAAGTTTCTTTTAACTTCTCAGAGGATTGCTGACATTATGGAGTCCACTCAAACTCAATATCCTTTGTAAACAGAGTAAACAAAGGGGTAGCTATTTTGCTATAATCTTGAATGAATCTTTTGTAATAACCTGCATGTCCAAGAAAGCTTCTCACATCCTTTTGTTTCTAGGGAATAGGTAGTGTAGATATAATTTCAATCTTCTTGGGGTCAACTTGTATCCCTGCACTAGAAATAAAATTTCCCAAGGAAATGCCTTATGTCATCATCATAAAACATTTCTCATTGCTCAATGATAAATTGTGTTCAGTGCATCTTTTCAAGACTATTTTTAAATTTTGCAAAGCCTCATCAAATGTTTCACCATATGTGATGAAATCATTCAGGTAAATCTCCATCTTATCATGTGAAAAATCAAAAAATATACTAAGCAAGTTTCTCTTTGAAATGTGGCTGGAGAATTGCATAAATCAAAAGGTAAAACATAATATGCATAGGTACCCTAGGGACAAGTAAATGTGGTTTTATCTTGATCTTTAGTTGAAATCTTAATTTGGTTATAACCACTAAAACCATCAAGAAATGAGAAATATTTCTTCCCTTCCAAAGAATCAAGAACTTGTTCAATGAATGGAAATGGGAAGTGATCCTTTCTTGTGGAGTCATTTAGTTCCCTGTAGTCAACACAGACTCTCCATTTATCACCCTTATTGGGAACTATGACCAATGGTGAAACCCATTCACTGTTTGAGATAGGATATATGAATCCTACATTCAAAATCTTTTGTAGTTTGGCTTTGACAATCCCTCTAAGAGTTGGATTCATGTGTCTTTGTGTTTTCCTAATAGGTCTGTAGCCATCATTAATATAAATTTTGTGCATGCATAAGGCAGGATCACTACCTTTCATGTCACTATAATCCCATGCAAAGGTTGTTACATGATCCTGTAGCACAACATGTAGGGATTTATGTTGTTCATCATTCAATGCATTATTAACATTCAACATCTTTCCAGTCTTGATCTCTAATTCTATGGACATTTCTTGTACAGAGGACAGATCAAGGCTAGTTATTATTGGCAAGCATTTCTAGGGTAATGGAGTATGGATTATTTGGTATACCTCTTGTGAGGAATTGGTAGGTATTATGCTTTCCAAAGGATCTTGCAAATAGGATAGACAACCCTATTGTTGTGGGTGTCTTCCACAGTCACTTTGTAAGATATGAGCTATCAGCTTATTCTCATCTTGAATATCCAATAGAGGGATACAGTTTATGGTCATTAAGTTTTGCAATGATTAGTCATCCTCATCATCCAAGTGTGGCCAAATGGTCTGCTCAAGGTCTTGATGTGGCTAAGATGGTGGATAAAGTACTAGATTCTTGGTTATAGTTACGTTGGATATGATCATTTTTCTTGACCTACAACCTATGAACGCATCGACTGTGGCTAACCAAGGTTGACCTAAGATTAGTGGATAACTAGCTAGTTTAACTTTGGATTGAAGTATTATAAAGTCAGCAGGGTTATCCAAAGAATCTAATGCAATGACCAGGTCCTCAATAACTCCTTCAAGCTTAACTGTAGACCTATCATCTAATTGTAAAACTATCTGAGCAGGCTGAGATTGGTTAACTATAGTAGTTGTATGGTTTCTTTAATCATCACATTAATTGTAGCACCCAAGTCTATCAAATTATTTTTAATAAGAGTCCCATTGATTTTAACATCCACTATTGGACTACTAGGATTTTTATATTTGGGATCAGTTGTATTCCCCAACATTATATCAGTAAGGTTACCCAAAACATGGACTATCTGTGGGTCCTTTCTTTTCCTTCCTGGCTTCTTAAGGAAAAGATCTTTAATAGTCTTAGTATAGATAGGAATATCTTTGACAACTTGGATCAAATGGATTTTAATGTTAACATCCTTTAACTAGCTTAGAAGGTCTATTTCAGCTTGTGTGTGTTGCTACTAGATAGCCAAACATTCAAGGAATGGAGGCTTTGGATGTGATGTGGTCTGGAGCCCTTGATTAGACTAGGATTTCAAAGGTGTGTTATCTGAGGCTTTCTTTGTGGGTTCTTAATTGTCTAGTTCTATAATTTTGGGATATGAAGGTCTTGCAAGCTACTTCCCTGATCTAAGATGAAGGACACTCACCTCTACCCCATAAGTGGTGTGTTGGACAGCTTCATTAAAGTATAAGCCTATTGAACAGACTTAGTGTTAAGATTAGGTGTAGGTTGGGTGGGTATTTAGGATGGTTTAGGTGGTTGAGAATGAAGATTTTATAGAGGCATCATAGCTTGCTACTGAGGTGGAGGAGGTGGTAGCATAGGCTACTAGTAATTCATAGTTTGTTGCCATGGTTGACCTTTCTACCACTGAGGCTGCCATTGATTTTGTTGGTTTGGCCATTGTGGATTGTAGTTGGAACCTTGAAAGTTTTGTTGTGGCCATGGGTTTGGCTTCTGGTTCCAATTTGGTTGGGCTTGTGGCCATTGTTGAGGATTATGCCACTGGTTATGATTTGTTTGCCAGGGCTAAGTGTTCAAACCAGAAAAGTTTTGATTACTAGAAGGGAAAGATGGATTAAAATTAAGGGGGTCTGGTGGCATACCTTGTCTTTGCTGCCAAGGCCTCCTTTGTCCTATGTAGAAAATTTGTCCATCATCTCCTTCCATTGGCTAGAAATTTGGTTTCTTAATCTTTTCTTGTTGGATATTGGCCACTCATTTGCACTTACAATTGGATTTCCTCTACCTACAGTTAGGACAGTACTCAGTGGGCATTGCTACTTCTTCTTGATGTGGAGTGTGTCCAACTATGTTTCTAGATGACTAATTATATCCTTTCATGTTTGACAATAAATTACTGATTTCTACTTTAGAAACCCCATTAGAGGACTTACTTGTGATGGATGACCTCTCCCTTCTTGGCTTCCTGGAAAGAGTCCTAGAATAATTCATAGACTTTTAAAATTTCTTCAAATGGCCCTATAGAAATGTATCCTCCCCCAATAAGGTTGAGGGCATCCATACTATCTTCATTAATTCCCCTTAAAAAGACAAATTTAAGGGACTCCTCTGAGAGTTTATGCTAGGGGTTTTTCTTCAAAGAAAACTAAAATATTTCTTTATAATCTTCTAATGGCTCATCCTCTTTTTCAGACATTGATAAGATGTCATCTCTCCTCTAGTCTAATCATCTGCAATAGTCCTTGTATTTTTCCAAGAACTTTGTCTTCATAGTGTCCCAATCTGGGACAACATCCCTGCCAAGTCCCATAAACAATCTGAGGGAAGCATCCTTAAGAGTGGTTGGGAAGAGCTTGATTCAATGGGAATCAATGGTGTAATTATAACTTCTACACAAAACATCAAACTCAAAGAGAAATGTATTTGGGTCCTCAATTACAAAGCCACAAAATATTGGTAATGCTAATGGTGGAATATTTTTTAGCACAATAGCTTTGGATTGGTCAGCAATGGGGAACTCAAATGTACCAGGCTCTGGTGGATCAAGATCTGCCATTGTTCGGAAGGTCCCTTCAGAAATTGTGGAAGATAGTGATGATGATGATGGAAAGGCAATGTTCACTCTTTCAACAAACTCCATATTATATTCAAAAAAATCACCAATATCTTCTTTGTCTTGAGTGTCTGAAGGGAGGAATGTTCCTTGGTTATCTCTCCACCTCCACATACAGTAGGTTTGAATTTTTATGGCAACAACCCTGTATAATGTTAGTATAACTCTAGGTGTTTTTGAAGATGAAATCTATCAATCCTAATGCAAAAAATAAAAATTAACTATAAAAAATGAATAAAAACAAGCCTATGAAGATAGCACCATCCCCGTCAAAGGCACCAAAAATGTAAAGGAAAACTAATGTGTTATGGACTTGGTAAATTCTACACAATTCAGGGGTGTTCTAAGCTAAACAGTCCTCTTGACATGGCAAGCCTACATTAAATTATCAACCAAGGTACATAAACTTATGATGGTACTACACTATATGTGTCTTCATAGGCTCGTGTTAACCTAAAATACTCCATGCAAACCTATTCAAACTATTCTACTTTGTTTAAAAATTACAAAAATGTAAAAACAATGAAAGTAGTTACAAAACCTAATGGCTACGGGTACTTGCAACATAAGTTGTAGGTGACTGCTAAAAATGTACAAGTGTGGAATTCATCTAAAACTGTTCAAAACAATAAAGCATCCAATCGTAAGCTTTGGAGTACTATGATATATCCATTATATCTCTTTCCATGAACAACTACAACTTTAACTAACCATAAACTATTTCACTTTGTAATGTACATGTAAGATAAAGAAAATAGAATTAATGAAAATGATAAATAAAAAAATAGATGAATGAAGTGAAGAATGGTACCTGAGTGGCCAGCTCAAAAGACTACCTCACTTTAACTAAAAACCAAATCTAACTTATATTCTCATGTGTCCATGCATCATACAACTCCATCCATTACATAACACCATCTTTTTAGATAGAATCCTTCTTGCAAATTTTATTCCATAATATCATTTCAACAACATTTCTTTAGATAACTGGAAAATTGGAAAAATTACTAACTGATAATAGCTTGTATTAATCAACTAACTAAACTATGAACTCATCCCCTGACTTTATACAAAATGGGGAGAGTCTTATTCGAACTTCCAACAAACTAACTAACTACAATCATAAATCTCACTCCTAAATACGTGAGGAGATGGAATAATGATTGACTTATTCATCTAACTAAAAAAGATACATATTCAAATAAGGACAGCTTGCATGTGAAACACATAGTCAAACATCCAACATTCAACAACTGATATCTTCCCACATTTGTTCCTTCCATAATGACCACACTCAACTCCACAGCTTCTTTCTCTTTGGACAGCTTGAACTTCATTAATTCCCTATTCTACTACTTTGGTACTCATTACAAATACTCCTTCCTTGCTACCACATGCTAAGCTGCAAAGAGATTGATCCATACACATACATATGAAACTAACCACCATAATTAAATCACAATATTACATTCATATACATATATATATATATATTCATATTTAAACCATGCAATGCTAAAAATATTTTCACCATATTTCATTTCCACAAAATGGGTTCAAGTTTGCAAGGTATGTATGAAAGGATAACACATTCTGGAAGTATTGTCTAAAACATACTTTAAAAACATAGGTAAAGTGTCTTAAAAGTATATGAAAAGCAACAAAAAGATACTAATAACCAGACCCATTAATTTTCTTCATACTCTAGATGAGAGGGAATTCTATAAACCTTATCTATCATTTTAGGAGTTAAATCAAGTTTAATTTCTCCATTGGACCCCTTTATCTTTCAATTCTTTTGGTTGTAGTGTTAGGCACATGTCAACATTAATTCTGGAGATTGAATAGTAACTAGGGAAGCAACAACCTCCACTAAACTTGACTTGAAGAGAGCCCTAGCCATGGGAGTCCTAACACCATCAATATTGACCCTTCGCTTGAACACAAACAAGTTTACATGGCCCAAGTTAGTGTTTGAAATCTCTATGTACGGGGAGAACATCTTGGAGGGTCGATGATAATCTTTAATTAGAACTTCATTTCATCAGAATCCTTAGGTTGCATCCTTTCTATAAACAAAAGTACCACATATTACCACTTACATTTCTAAGAAAATAAACCCTACAAAAAAAGCCCAATTAGATACCATAAACTTTGTATTTCAAAATTATATCTTGTTACAAAGAAACTTATAAGGTTTTAGGGATTGGCCATCGATCTTACTCCTTACCTTATACTATTAAGATGCTCATTCTAAAATTCAACATTCTTTGTATTGTTATTTGGGTGTTGAGGATTGGAGATCCATTGAATACCCGTTGCTTTCAATCAAAGTTCTTAAGGCATGACAAGGTTTAATCGGTCATCGAGGATCATGGATTCCCTTTACTTATTAGTTAAAGGGTGAATTCTTTTGTTAAGATTTTATATCATCAGGTTTTAGAGATCAAAAATCTCCTTTACCTCTTACTTACAATGAGAATTCATGTTTTAGGATTGATCGGGTATCAAGGATCAAAGATCCATTATACCCTTTTCATTGTTTGTTGTTGGCATAATGTAAACAGTATTCCTGAATCATGAAGTCCAAAAGAGGATTTCGGGGATTGAGATGTGGAGTTTAATCCTTAATTTTATGGTTTAGTTCTAGTATAAGTTAAAGAAAAATCTTAACATCCAAAGTCCAATTTGTATTCCATTCATCTAACTTGATCCTTTTGAAAAGAGATTATCTGAAGGTACACTATCATTTTAACCATTTGGGTGAAATTAATTCCTCATGTTGGTGGATGTCAGAGGTCGGGGTTCCATTGTACCTCCTACCTCTATAAGGAAACATACATATGACACCCCTGACACCCAAAGTCTAAAAGGATCATATGAAAACTAGAATTTTGGCTAAGTGTTTCATTATGTGTAGTCGAGGATCAAAGTTTGGGGACACCATTTACCCTTTGCATGAGAAAATAATTCCTTTCTTTTTTTATTTTCTTTATCTTTTTTGATGGATTTGAATATTACATATATTGTGAAGTTTTATTTTCAAAGATAGGTAAGGGATTTTGTGATGAAACTCAATATGGATTGTTGTCCAACAAGTTCACGAGACTATAATCAAGAATTATACCTTTACAAGGTTCAAGAGACAACTTGATGGAGCTCTATGAGTGTAGAGCTTGGTATGGATTGTAATCCAATAATTTAAGAAGCTATGATTCAAGATTTCAAATAAAAGAGAAATTTGGAATTCAACTCAAAAATATACCCTTTTGAGGGTCACAAGGTAGCTTGATGGAGTTCCACTTGATTTAGGATTTGTTTCTTCAAAGAAAGATCTTCCTAAGAATGTGTATTTATTTTATGTTATCAGTAAGTTTTGTTATGTAAGACCTAAGTGGGGTCCCTTGGCAAGATGAGATTTGTGTTTTTAAGGGTAAAATTGTAAGAAAAATGTATAAGGGGGGAATGTTAACATATAACATTATCCACCACCTCTTCAATAATTATGCAGTTGTGATATGTAGATACATAGTTACTCAACTATATAACTTTGAATAAATGCATCTTCAAGTTTATTGAATGATATGAAACATTTATGTATTAGAAAATACATAGTTCGTGTTAATAAATATTAAAATCAAATCATAGGAAATACATACATAGTCTACATGAATAGAAAATATTGAAATGATTTATAACTAAGGAACTATCATCATGAAATTTGAAATCTCTCTTAGTTGCTCTTCAACTAGATGTTGTCTTGCCTTGTACAAGTAAATTTTTAGCTTAAAATCAATTAATATCAAAATTGCACATTTATTAAATTTAAATCAAATGTTTAAAATAAATATTAAATGGACTTATGCATTCATATCTAATGGTACTCATCATCAACCATTTCCTAATGACCTTGTACCAAATTTGTTGAAAAAGTCACACTTGTTAGGTTTTGGATTTAAAAATTTATATGTATTAATCTTAAGTATTTACAAATACAAGCATAAAAGACCTAGAAATTATGTAAGATTTAAACTAGTGTATATGCATACTCATATACTTAAAATGATCTAGGTGAATCAAGAAATTTCTTGGGATCATCAATGGTAGGATCTATTGTTTTTCTAAGTATTATCATCCTACATATGCATGTACATATATATTTTCAAATTAAACTTCAAATTACATGTACACACTTGAACTTTTAAACTAAAGATTAATCCAAATGAGCTCAAGTACAAATAATTCAAGTACATTCTAGGTATGACTACATATTAACTAACACTGGAGGATCGTTCATCACACCATCTTGTTGGTCTAACATGAAATTATTGTGACTTATCAAGTGTTATGAGAATGACATAAAGTTCAACAATTATTGGAATTAAAATTTGATTAAACATGTCATAATATATTTGGTTCTTGTAGGAATTTGATTCACATTTCAATTATTCTATAATTATTACTTCATGCATATATCTAATTTAAAAAATGAACTAAACATATTTAATTTACTCTACATGATAAAGGATAATATATTGTTATATTGTGTAAGTCATTCCAAGTTATATAGATGTAACTACTCAACAGTCTCACCTAGATGATGTGTTAGTCATTTGCAACAAAGAAGATAATATAATTTATTTAAAATAATTAAATTTATATTTTAAATTATTTATGAGGATAGAATTTCAAGGGCCTTCATATATTAGATTGGAATCTGATTTATTTTTAGAAATGCAAGTTGCATACATGTGAAGTACTTACATGAATCTCTTTACAAATGCGTACTATTAGACAAACAACTTACTAATAAATTTAGTATTATGAATCAAAAAACTTAAGAAACATGGTGAAAAGTATGCTAATATACTTGAAAGACTAGTTAACATAAGGATAAAATGACTATGGAAATCCAATACCAAGGATTATAGGAATGGAGAGGTGTTATATTATATTCTACAAGGAGTGCTAGTAGAAAAGTTATCCTTTCCTAGCAAGAAGAACTAAGAATTAGTAGTGGGATGAAGGTAAAGTGGATACAAATAATGTGAGGGAATCTTAAAATATTTTTATCAAGTGTAACTTTAATTTCTTTCTAAATTATTGAGGTCCTTCTTTAGGTGAAATTTTTATTAACCCTTACTTCAACTATAAAAATATCTACCTTCAAAAAATTTATAATTATCAATGAAGTGCCTTTGAAACCATTTTCTTAATAGTGATATGCAATAAAAATATATTTTAACTATAAATATAAATTATTAATGCATGGGATGAAAAAATTCATAACACTTTTCCCCTATTTTATGTTGCATTGTGTTGATAAATGGCTCTTATGGTGCACTCACCAATCTAAGGCCCAATACAAGACTCTCTTATACATCATTTCTCTACTCTAAACATCCCATACACATTTCTTGGAACATTTCTCACCTTGACTAGATTATAGTTGTCATATTGTCAATTGGACACAATTGCAAGCATAACCACTTCCCCTTAATTGAAATTTCTCACATTCCAAGGCCAACAATATTGTACATCACCATTAGTCATCAACATGTGTGCCACCAAAGTTTGACTGATGTGTCTAGGTCATGCATTCAAAGAAATCAACTTATGTGTTTTATCATCATGCAAACATTTTAGATCAAAATAGGAAACACACATTTCTCTATCTATCTCCTATATGTTTTACACAACAACCTCTATATCTGTATCACCATCCAATCACACTCTCTTTTACTTATATTGTTTATTTAATCTTGAACCTTGACTAACATGCAAATAATTCGTGAACTTTGAAATCTTTGCAAGCAAATCCCATTGGTACTCCTCAAGACTACCATTGTTATCCTTAAATCAAATTGCATTGATTGCAAACAAGTGTCCTACTTACAAATAATTAAATTTCACTTAGAAAAAATTAAAAAAATATCTCTAAATATATCATTAACATGATTACATCCTGAGAACATTACTTTCTACAGTTTTTCCCTAAAATGGTGAAAGGAAAAACAGGCATAGGGTGCCTATTTGAATTTTGAAACTGACGAAGATAGTGAAGTGAACTCTGATGACGATGATGGTGATTGGGGGTCTACAGTTGGTGCATTTTTTCCTCCTCCTTCATGACTCCTATTGTGTGTGGAGTGTGCAAGTTGTGTGCCTTCTCTCTATCTGACATGGATGTCGAGTGTTTGGCATTTCTTAGTTGCTAGTTTCTTGGTTATAGGGTTTCTTTCGAGCTGTGAGGCCTTCTGTTGGCATGTGGGTCTCAATCCTGTGGGATTCAAGGTTGTGGTTGTTCTCTCCAGTCGGTGGCTTGTCTATGCAAACTAGTTGTGTGATGTGGTGGCTACCCTTTGTCTACCTTGGGCATTGTTTTCGGGTATGCTCACTACCTGTGTTGTGGGTAGGATGCCTTTGTGGTGAGTTTTTTTGGTGTGTTGCCCTCCTTTGTGCCTCCTACCTTTGTGGGGTCAAATTCCTTTGATGTTGGCTTGTCGATGGTTGGTTTGGAGGTTGTTGCTCAGTGGTTTTTGGTTCCATATCTGTTCTATTCCCCTAGCCTCTTCTCTACTGGGTGGGATGGGTATCTTTCTCTGCACCCGTCTTGTCTCTCTTTGCTCTTGGGGATCACTCTTTTGCCTTTGGAGCTTGGAATTTTATGGGGTTTCTTTCTCCTTCCCTCAGCTGGTTGTCTTAAGCTCTTTTTGGTGTTTGTGACTTGTTGGAGTTGGGGGCTTGGTCTTGCTTCGATTTTGTTAAACCTTTATTTTGATGCTTGTTGTGGTGGTGTTTTTGTCTACCACTTTTTCTTTCAAACCTTGGACTCTTTTTTTCAAACCTTGGTGGTGTTATTGTCCCTGTGGTAGTGGCTTCTTCTCTGGACAATTTTTTTTTTATCTGAGGGATTCCTTTTTCTTGTGATTTGTGTTGCTTGCTATTTCTCCTTTGTTGGGTGGGGGTGTTCCTCTCCAGTGTTGCAACCCCCCTTTTTTGTGCCCCATATTGATTGGGACATTGGAAAAGTGGTGGTCTTTAGTTTTTTGGGACTCTAGTCTTCTTTGAAGGAGTTAAGGAGCTTGCTTGGCGCTCTCAAGTTGGAACTTTCCCCTCTAGTACTTGTGCTTGGCTGGTGGTGCCTTGTTTCAGTGGTAATGGTTGTTTTGATTCATGATGGAGTTGTCCTTGAAGCTTTTTTGGATAGGAGGACCGTTATTGGTTTTCTTTTTCCATCTATGGATGGGTTGGTGTTGATTATTAAGAGTGTTGAGGACTTCCATGTTTCTCATATTTTGGTTCAGATGGGGCTTGATTCTTTGTCCATCTTGATGGCTCTTATGTTGTTGGGGTGTGCTTTCTCTTTAGTGGTTGATTTTGCTCATGATTTTCATCTGGCTGAGCTGCCTCTTACTACTTCCTTATTATACCTGATGCCCATGTTGCCTTGGGATGAGATGTGTTTTCTTACTACTAGAGTGTTAGCTTCCTACTAGGTTTTAGAGTTGGGGTCTCCTATGGAGGTGGAGATTGCTCCTGTTGAGGTGGATCCCTCTCCTATAAAGGTGGAGATAGTTGATGTTGTTGTAGTGGGTTGTCCCCTTTCTTTTTGTTGGTTCCTTTTGAGGTGGAGCATGTTTGGGCAAGAGATTAGTGGATCTCGTAGTTTTGATTCTCATTGCATCCTCTCCTATAGAGGGGATCTCTCTCTTATTGAGGTTGAGATTGAGTTGGTGTGTTGGGAAGAGTGATTCTTTAAGCTGGTGGTTGATCCTTAGTGTTCTTTTTTGCTCGTCGACTCCCTAACTGTGGTAGGGAGTCTACATGTGTTGGACCTATGATTATTCAAGAGCTATTGTTTTAATGGTGTTGTTGTTTGGAAGATGTTGCTTCATGGAGACCTTGAGGTTTAGGTTGTCTTGGCCACCCTAAGGGTGGATGCTATTAAGGGTTGTTATTCTTACAGCCTGATGGGTGGCTTGCAGGCCTGTTATTTGAGGCTACTATTTTGGAAGCTAGGAGGGTGGCTTGTTGGCCTGTTATGGTGGTTGTGAAGCTTGATTCGAAGAATATTTGTGGTTTAGGTCCCTATAGGCCTATTTTGTTGTTTGGTCCCATTTATTTCTCTTGTAAAGGCTTGAGGACCGTCTAATTTTTTCACCCTTAGGGTGACTTTTGTTTTGGTTTGTTGTTTTATAGCTTGTTTTGCCCTGGTGGTTGTTTCTACTAGCATTGTTAACTGTCCTACTTTTGTTGATTAGCTCGCTTTGATTGCAGTTTCTTTTTGTTGCCTTATCTTGTTGTTGTTCCATGTCTTGATGTACTAACTGCTAAATCTTTCATGATGTAAAAGGGTCAGGGCCCTTTCAAAATCCCTGCTTACCTAATCAAAAACATGATTACATTCCAAATGCTCAAATTCTTGGATTTTTTCATTTCAACACTCTGGTCTATAATCTAGTATTAATTAACAATTTATAGATCTATATATCATAGTATAACATCAAAAAAAGTTTACTTTCTACCAACTTATGGTACACAACTCTAAACCTATCTTATTTTCTTTTTGAAATATGTTTAATTACAATTTTAATACATTTATGAAATTTAATTTATCATATTCAACTCTTATATTTAATCTATTACTCATATGTAATTATTTAAACCAAGAGATATTCCACAATGAAAACAAGGTGTGGAGCCTCATATTATGACCAATGTACATAAAAACTAAAACACAGTGACATTTATTTTTAAAACCTAAAACTATAAATTAAACTTTTAAAAAGTAACATATAAGCATATATACTATTTGCAACACTTTTCAAAACAAAACAACTAAAAAAAATTGAATGGTAATTTTTGTTAGTAGATTCTAGTAATTTCTACCAACAAGGATAGGGATAAGGATTGCTATTTTTAGCAAACTGGGATGTCGATCTAAGTTCATGTTGGCCTATGATCTAAAATAGTCTATATAATTTATAAAGACCTCTATAAATAAGGACATATGTAAGCTATTTTATGGAAGAAAAATAAAAAATCAAAAGCTATAGCTTTCTTTTATGCCTCTTCCACTATCAATTTTTTCAAAAACAAAATTAAACTTTACATACAAAAGTAAAATAAATCTTCAAATAAAAATGAAATAAACAATACAATACTATAAAATAATTCTAAAACAAAAATTAAAATTTATATATCCATAAAATAAATATTATACTTTTAAAATAAAATAATCTTTAAATAAATAAAATATCTCTCAACATTTTTTAAACTAATATATTTAAAATATCTGTACTAATTTATCTATTTATTATTTAACACATGTAAAATATGTGTACTAAAATATATATTTTGAAATGTCATTTCGTTTTCCCTCCAATTAAGAATCTTATGCTGAAAAATTCACTCCCGTTTCAACAAAGAACTAAAATTAAACAAACAAAAAGAAAATTCGTGGCGAAGGAAGACTGCGATACCTATTTCAGTAATTATTTCCCGAAAAATGTTCGATGTCACCGCCCTACCCATAAAAGGAGTGGCAGATACGCACCCAACACACTTTTGATAGAGAAAAAAACATCAAATTACTTAAGGTACTCTCAAATTAGTATCAGACATTTATAACGACACTGATTTCATTAAGTATCTCCTCTACTTCATTGATAAAAAGCAAACCAGAGGGTCGTCTTTAAATGCAAAGCCAGTGGTAGGGCAGTACCATACGATAGAACAAACATGAGGCACATGAATCATGCTGGGTGTATTTCGCTGGTCCTTTGTATTCTTCTTTCATTCTTTGCAGGCATTGAAACCATTGACGGTAAAGCCAAAATCCCAGCTTTCTTCACATTCGGGACTCGATCGTGGATCCTGGCAACAATAACTTCATTCCCACCCTTGCTAAGGCCAACCATGCCCCGTATGGCCAAGATTTTACGGGTCACGGAGGAAATGGCCGCTTTTCTAATGGCAAACTTGCAACAGATTTTATCGGTAAACTTGTTCACCATCTCGTATTTCTATCATTTTTCTAAGAGGATCTCTAGATGTAAGATTAATTAATAGAATTCGGGTTGCAGCTTCTGGACTTGGGGTGAAGGAAAACATTCCGCCATTTTTGGACCCTAATCTCAACTCCCAAGAGCTTCTTACTGGCGTCAGTTTTGCTTCCGCTGGGACTGGATACGACAACCTCACTTCTTCGCTTGTTGTACGTTATTTTTTCTTCTTTTAGTTTATACTGCTTGACATGTAAGGAATGAGTGATCTCATTTTTTTATGGTGTAATGTCTATAACTTTTTATGTCGATTCATCTTGAAAGAGAATCTCCTCCGTCTTAGAATTAGGAGGGGAAGGGTATCAGTAGTTGATATGAGCTCATTTTTATGGTGTAATGTCTATTTTTTACGTCGATCATCTTGAAAGAGAATCTCATCCGTCTTAGAATTAGGAGGGGAAGGGTATCAGTAGTTTGTATAGCTAAATTCACACATCTTAAGTTCTTATATCATATGTCGTTATTTTTGGTTATTTTTATGCAATTTAAGAGTTTATAACTGTTGTTTTTGGTTATGGGTAGTTACAAACATCAGAGAATTCATTATATACTCAAAGGTCAAAAAGTGGTAATTTTTTTTTTATTTTTTTTTGCAATTTAAGAGCTTTGTTTTGGTTTAGTTATGAACACCAGCGAATTCATTATGTACTCAAAGGTCAAAAAGTGGTCATTTCAAATTGACGTCCCATACACTGGATAACCATTAGCTTTGACCATCACAAAATTTGCAAAATGATCCAATACATATGCACAAATGTCCCAATACACTATTGAACACAACTTCTTTAATAAAGTATTTTTTTCAAATACATATTAATGATAAGCTATGCATGGCCTCCTTGCAGAGTGTGATACCAATGATGGAACAAGTTGAACTATTCAGAACGTATAAAGCACGCCTGGAAAATATGGTGGGAGTGGAAAAGTCATCCAACATAATTGGGGAAGCTATATTTGTGGTAGTCGCGGGTTCCAACGACTATATAGAGAATTATTTGTTTCTTCCCAATAGAAGAAATCAATTTACCTCCCAGCAGTACCATGATTTTGTGTTCGAGATCTGCAGCACTTTTATCGAGGTAAAAGCAGTTTCTATTTCAATGACCAATTTTTCCCATAATGTAATTTTAAAACCTCAAGGGGAGGGATATCAGTGTTCGTCATAGTTATTTTCGTGGCATCATGTAAATTCGCCATCAGCAATTCATCGTCGAAAAATTCACCGTCATGACAAATTCACCTCATGAAAAATTCACTGTCATGAATTGCTGGTGGAGAATTTTCCGTGAGGTGAATTTGTCATGCCATGAATTTTCGAATGATGAATTGCTGACAGAACCAACTTTGTGCATCCTAAATTTTTAAATGATATGTCAAATTTTGATAATTATTTTTAGGTTTCTTTATATACAACTTAAGAGCATATAACTTTTTTATACAACTTAAGAGCATATAACTATTATTAAACAGAAGATCTACAAACTTGGGGTGCGCAAACTGGGCATGGTTGGGCTCCCTCCACTGGGATGTCTGCCGGTGGAGAAAACATTATACGGGCAATCAGAACTGGATGGATGTATTGAGGAATTCAATGATATGTCATCTTCTTACAACCAGAAATTTAAGGAAGTCCTCCAAGGATTGAAAGGTCGTCTTCCAGGCTTGAGAGTGGAGTACGTAGACATCTATGACTATCTTTTAGACTTGGTAAAAAATCCTCAGTTATACGGTAAGATTTGGAAACGCAAAAAATAATTATTTGGATTTCTAAAAGCTTGAAGTGATTTAAATCTAGGTATAATAATGGGGTGCGTGTTGCAGGGTTTGAGACATCAGATAGGGGCTGCTGTGGAACAGGATTAATCGAGCTTGGGCCCACTTGCAATGAGAAAACTCCAATTACATGTTCAAATACATCAACCAGTGTTTTCTGGGATTCTGTTCATCCTACACAAGGAACATATCAGTTAGTTGCTGACTTTATCCTGCGCCAATATATGCCAAAGTTGCTCTAAGGAATAACCCAAATGTTTCAGTATAGATGGAATAACAATAGTATAGAAAATTGGTTGTGGCTTATCCGTCCAAGTATTTATGGAAAGATGGCGAAGACTAACTACAATATTTATGCAAAGATGGCGAAGACTAACAGCAACGACGACCAATTTAAATATGTGATTGTGTCCACGTTTGGATGGGTCCTGCAAATTTAATTAAAGATAAACAGCCTCAGATGTCTTCGTCGTACATATGAATTCATACAGAAAAGTTAATCCTTTTACTGTAATATGGGTCAATGTGATCTTAGTATAATTATTGATATTTCTATCTTATTAATTGTTATTGATATAACTATTATTGTTTTCCTTTTAGGGTAATAATGAATGTGGTGAAATGTGAGTGGTCTTGAATGTTTATAATCTACTTTGCAGTGTGTTTTTTTATCATCAGACTTTTTTTGTGAATGCATATATTTATCTTTAATTAATAGATATAGACATCTATTTATCAAAAATAAATATAAATTTATTATAAATTTGATAATATTTTAATTTATTCATTTAAAATATAGACGATAATTATAGATGGTAATATATTAATTAAATGATTACAAATTATATATTAAAAATATTTCATCATTCCTTCTTTAAGAAAAGAAAATAGTAATAAATTTTTAGTTTTGATATATAAACTTCATGAATATTATATATAACTTATCATGAATATAAATCTTTTATTCATAAAATAATATAAATGTAAATTATCTATTGTTAAAATTAGTTATATAATAAGGGATTCACTCAATAAATTAATGGCATAGCACATGCAATCATAAGGTATTAATAAAATCCTCTAAATTTTTTTTCTATCCATCAAAATAATTTTTTTGGTACCCCTTCTACATATATTAGTATAATTAAAGCATTTATCTATTTTTACTAGGTATCCTATGTACCTATTTTTTGGTTGCACTTTTGTATCCCCTTATTAATTATATTATATTAACTAAGGTTATTTCCCACATATATATCTAACTCCAAACTAATTTTGGTTGTCGTCTCATACATTAAAGCCTTGATATTGAAAACCTAGATGAATTATGATAAATATTTCATATTGTAGAAAACTATGATTTAAAAGAACTTATATATCTCAATCTTCTAATCTTTGTCATGCTAAATTTGATAATGAATTCCCTAAATAAATTTATTTTAAATATAGAGTACATATCAATATATGCCAAAGTTGCTCTAAGGAATAACCCAAATGTTTCAGTATAGATGGAATAACAATATATAGAAAATTGGTTGTGGCTTATCCGTCCAAGTATTTATGGAAAGATGGCGAAGACTAACTACAATATTTATGCAAAGATGGCGAAGACTAACAACAACAACAACCAATTTAAATATGTGATTGTGTCCACGTTTGGATGGGTCCTGCAAATTTAATTAAAGCTAAACAGCCTCAGATGTCTTCGTCGTACATATGACTTCATACAGAAAAGTTAATCCCTTTACTGTAATATGGGTCAATGTGATCTTCGTATAATTATTGATATTATTATCTTATTAATTGTTATTGATATAACTGTTATTGTTTTCCTTTTAGGGTAATAATGAATGTGGTGAACTGTGAGTGGTCTTGAATGTTTATAATCTAGAGTAAAGTATTATTCGAGGCAGTATAATATTAATTAAGAATTATTAACAGAAAATAAATTTAATAATTTTTAAAAATATAAATTGTTTATTATAAATTTGATAATATTTTAATTTATTCATTTTAAATATAATTAAAATATTTATCTATTTTCATTAGGTATCTTATGTATCTATTTTTAGTTGTATTTCTATATTTCCTTATTAATTATATTCTATTAACTAAGGTTATTACCCACACATATATCTAACTCTAAACTAATTTTGGTTGTCATCTCATACATTAAAGTCTTGATATAGAAAACCTAGATGAACTATGATAATATTGTAGAAAGTTATGATTTAAAAGAACTTATATATCTCAATCTTCTAACCTTTGTCATTCCAAATCTGATAATGAATTTCCTAAATAAATTTATTTTAAATATAAAGTACATATCAATATATATTTATAATGAAAATATCTTAGGGATATTGGATGATATTTCTAGGTAGGGTCTTGGCATATCAATGATTAAGTTTAAGAAACTTGGGTAGGATTTCATTGAACCTGTGTGATCTTGATGTGATCATTGTTTCCATATTTAACTACATCAAAGTTGCGATTAAGTAGAAACCCCTAGAATAATGATGCTTTGACATAATACAACACTATTTGGTGTAGAAAAATATCATTGCAACCCTAGAAAACCAACATAGTGAATGGTTGTTCCTATAATTACCATGTACAAAATGGTCTATAAAAGATTTAGAACACCACTTATAAACACCCTACCCCTTCTATGCATGCTTACTACTCCCAAATACCTACTCATATCAAATTAATTATACTATCCACTTTCACCCTAATAATAAAATAATATATTGACTCACATTTTAGTTATTTAAAAAAAATCCAATAAGCATACACATGATAAGTTTTTCTTTAGAAGTGAATCCCTTCGAATATAAGTTTGCTTCCTACATATGAGATATTAACTAGCATACATATATTAATTAATAATATATGTAAGAAACATCAGAGTTATCATTATCGAGGCACCTATTAACTTGAGAAAAATGTTTACATTTTCATTAACATGAATTTCCAAAGTAATATATATGATTTCATTATAGTTTCTATCATTGTTTTTTTCAATTCCCATATATAAGGGTACACATTCAAATTTAAAATAATACCAACTTGTATATAAAAAAACATAACATCAACATCTACCATTTTTATTTAATTAGAACTCAAATACTTTTAATTTGTTTAATTGATAAATGTATGCTAGTTTATTTTTTCATTTAACTCTATTATTATCAATTCATAAATTTTCATCAATCATCAGATTTAGTATTGAAAACAACAAAGAACAATATCACAGAAAAAATCACATCAACTAACTTAGATATATCCACTAGTTTTTTTTTAAATGTTTGAATACATTGTTAACATGATATACATTCAAGCATTTCAATGTCATGAAACCTAGAGCTTTGCAATTGAATCTAATAAATTTTTTCTCTCAGATGAATAATCAAAGTTTATTGTTTTTATGACTATGCATTTAATCCTTTGTTCATCATTATAAGTCTCTCTTTTCACTTGAAGTTTAAATATGTATTTGTTGAAAAGGACCTTTTGTATAATGTGTGCAAACTTAACATCATCTTGTTCTTCATGCTTCAAAATGTTCAATTCTTTTGTTGTAACACCCATAATTTCTTCTACCGCTTCTTCACTTTGAACGAAGTATGGTCTTGCACTTTGCATTGAAGTATATATTTATAATCACATTTCGGGGAAGTTTTATCACATCTTCCACAATATCACTAACCATTTTCATTAGTGTTTACCTTCTTTTTGCAATGCCTACCTCCCATTTTCAAGAGGCAAGCTATATATCAAAAAAATTCTACCTTTATGAAAGATAAGGTAGCTTTTATCACTATCCAATAAGGTTTACCAAAGTTACCAAGTTCCTAATCTTGTATTTGAGTGATACTTTTTAACATTTTTTCTTCTATTATAGAGGAGATTTTCTTTGTAATAGAATGAGAATGGAGATTCTTCCCTTCTGTATCAAATCACAATCTCAATCGGTGTGAGTCTAGAAGATCTAGATTTATAAGGAGTTGGGTTGTAGTAATTGTTCCCACAGATTTCCCACCAAAATCACTAATTCATCCAACCTTTATATAAAGAATGGGGAAAGTTCCTACATTACACATTTCTTGGAGTTGTTGACCTTCCTTATTGTAGAAACCACCCCACATTGTTAATTCCACCATACAACCTGACATGTCTTTCAGTTGTAGGGTTCTTTTTTTTATTTTGTGTGGCATTCTTTATGAATATTGTGTTTGGTGTGTCGATTGAGAAAACAACACCAATGATATCAACCAAAGAATTAATTTTCTTGTTCTCAATTTCTCTTATCAGTGTAAAATGGAATTGTTGTTTTGGTATAAAGCTATCCTCCTCCAAACACAACTCAACAATCAATTTTTTTTCTAATAAGATTTCCCATTCTTCTTTAATTGGTTGAAATTCTTTTGTGCAGGTTTGAGTCTCCCTTTTGAGATGATAAACAATTTTCCAATTTCTATGCAATCATAAAACTTTTTTGCAACTGCATTAAAACATGTTACTCTTATTTCACCACCATCTAAATCAACCAAGTCAAAAGTAAATGCTTTTCCATCTCCTTTTGCATTGTTAAAATGGCGAATTTGACCCTTTCTAGTGACTCTTGTCTTTATTGACCATCTATTTTGGTACGGATTCAGTGCTACAATAGGAATGGTTCTTGTAGGAGGTTCATTTTTTCCAGCAATTGGGTGATTATATGGATTGTTGGTAGGATTCATTTTTGCATCATCATCATATAAGAAAAATAGTATTCAATAGAATTTGAACATGGCCAAAAAAATTGGAAGAGTAAATGGAAACGTTTATAACTTCTTGATTGAATTTTTAATATAGTAGAAGAATTGAATGTAGTATAAAACTAAATATCATACACATATATTACATTTTGAAATTTGACACTCATGGAATCATAATTAAAGAACATATGCATGTTACATCAAGTATCTTCTAAAATTTTCAATGTGTTTTCTTTGGCCTTTCTCTTGGCAAGTTGACTACCCTTTTTCATTTTTTCATAACAGTCATATGTGAATGGTGGCATAATTCTAAGCCTTCGATGCATTTTACATGGGATATAGCTAAAAATGTCAATCCCATTCTTTCTCTTGCTCTTATATCAATAGTAGCTTTTGATAGAGTCAAACCTTATGATTTGTGAATTGTCAATGTCCAAGCCAATCTTAATAGAATTTGGATTGTCCTACCCCTCTGTATTGTTGTAATTGGAATTTTATTTGGGTTACAATCATCAAATGGTATTCTTGAATAGTTGGGTATGTGCAAGATCATGATGGACCAAAAAGTGGCAATATGATGAGTATGTGGTTGATAACTTTTTTTTACCAAAAATTGATGAAACGAAAAGGGTTTTTAAAGGAGATTCTCAACTTTCCCCCAGTATAAATTATTTTTACTTTAAATTTAATAAGTAATTATTATTCATTTTCTGTTTGAATTATGACTAAATTCTTGATTGATAGGTTGATTGAAAAACATCTATAGCTTTCAAACGGTATCACATTTTTTGAATCCAAAACATGTGTCACATTCTATGCTTTGCATACTATAGGATTAAAAAAATAAAAATTGAATTTCATGAAGTTTTGACCAAGTTAAGGTGGTTAGACATGTGAGTTTTTATAATTTTTTTAAATTTGTAATAAAAAATTCATAATTAATTATTTACTCAGAAAAAAACTACAAAAAAATATGCATCACATCAAGACATGAGTCCTCTACTTATATCTAAAATCTTATAAAAAAATATTATTATTTTATTATGGTTCTAGGGTGGTTAGACAGACGCCTACTTATTTTTTCCCTGAAATTTAAGTACTACTACATTGAAATTTCAAATTTTCACCAAATAGATATATATATTTTTTTAAAAACCTAGTATTTTAGAAACTACATTCAATTTTCTACAGATTCTATTCTTACATATTTTTGAAATAATATAGATAACTTATTCAAATTTTTACGTCAAGTTTCCTAACTCTAATTTTTTGAATTTTTTGCCACTTAAGGGCCTATTTTTTCCATGATGATCCTGCACATACCCAGTTGTCAAACACAACCATTACATATGTTGGTGGTTTTGGTGGACCGGTTCTAGGTTTGTATACAATGTTTTGTACATATCCTAAAGCTCCATTGACAAGACCTACTTGTATCAATAGATTTGACATTAACAGAACCCTGGAATCTTTACATATCAATCATTCTAGATCCATCTCATCATTTGAGCATTCTTCTACAACATTACTACTTTCTGATTTTGTTTCAACACTATGTGCAACAAGATGCTTCAATGAGTATAGTATTTTCTTGTTATGGTTATTAACATTTTAATTTATGGAGAATAAATGCACACCACTGTCAAACTCCTAATTGCTTGTTGCATCTTTAATGTAATAGTGGTTTTTGTCATACAAGTACAAAATAAATTCTTCAATAGTGTATTTTGGAGCTCTTGGCTCCTTGTATTGCTTGGCATAATAAATTTCTCTTAAAAAACTAGAGAATATTGCAACTTTCTTGCATGTTGTATGTAATTTGCGGGAAATGTCTTCCATGTCATCAATCTCTTGTCGTTCTATAGCACGTGCAATAAGTGTACCATCATGGAGTTCTCTAATGATTTGTTTTAATGGGCTTCAATTGATGTGTATGTAACTTGTCTATCAAACTTGGCACATGTGTGTTTGAATTCGTTGACTCCTCAAGGGCTTCTAGTTGTTGGGTTGATGGTTGGCTGGAAGGAGATTCATTGTGGGTAGCCATTATAATAAATGAAACTCATAAATAAGTAATAGGTTATAAAGATATGTATGATTCTAAGTTGTAAATTTTTTTTTGTACGATTTTCAATTGAATTTTCAAATATAACAAGACTACAAGGAAAAGTGTAAACAAGTTGTTGGTATAAAATTTATTTAATGTAGGAGGTTGGTGAGTTATAGATAGAGATGATAGTAGTGGTACTAATATTGAGAAAGCTTCATAAGATAATTTTAATAATCATAGAAATTTTGAATAGAATTGCTATTTCAAAAATTTTGCTAGCAATATTTAATAGATAATCAACTTTAGTGTCACAGGAGTACATGTAGTGTAATTGCATACCTAGAACCAAAGGTTGACCAACCTCACATCTTGAACTTGGAGTTACAGTTACACATAAGTACTTTATTAACCAATAACCTTTGCATAAATATTTTATTTATTGTCAACATTTGCATAAGGGTTTTCTTTAGGGTGTTAAAGGTGTATAATCCTCAAATTTGTCAAAACTTATTACAATTATTTTAGGAGGAGATCACACACGTAGGTTCTCTTCATCATTATTTTGTCTCTTTATTGGAATATTACTACTGCCTTCAATAGGTATCTGATAGGTTTGAGGCAATTTCCTGTCCAAGTCATCTTGTATGCTAGCAGCCACTTTCTCGGACCACTTGATTTTTTCCTTCATGTCATGAATCCTTTGCATATCATGGGAAAAGGTCTTGTTGTCCTTCAACCAGCCTTCACCCTCAACATTCTTCCCCTCTACAGACTTGGTCAATGCTTCTCGCTCCTTCTTACATTGTGTTACCAATTTTTCGCTACAACTCAATTGGTGGAGATGGCTAAATATTGTTTTATCTTAAGTGAAGTTACAACTATTTTTCATGATATGCTTGAGTGTTGATTGTATCTTAATTACCATTATTTATTAAGTGACAGTTATGCTTTGAAAAGAGGAATCATAATTTTTAGAAGTTTCTATTCAATGCTTTACAATCAAATGAAGTACAGGATTGAGCGTTAAATGATAAAGCATTTCAGATTGCTTTTATTTATTTCATGAAATAATTCATATTTACAGAGCTTCATTTTATTACGAGAATTCAAATGATAATACAACATTGCATTGAGATGCATTTTCTTTTCGAAATGAAAAGCATAGGATTGAAATCAAATATCCACACAAGTTGTGGATTTAACTGTTATAGTGCATCACCAGTATCACCCTACATTATGGAAGGTACATTAAAATAAGAAATCACATAAGTAACAACATGATCATCATTTCCTAATTGGTTGATGGTCAATGCTAAAGTGGTGCACCTTTTTTCTTCTCCAAGCTCCATTGACCTCTAGGAAGGAAGAGAGGGATGTCAGAGGCTCCGACTATGAAGACACCTATATGAACCATCAACAATAATGCAGTATGCTACTAATCATACACTGGAACCATTAAGGAGGAAACAGAAGCATGAACAAAGGGAGAAAACATCATCATCAGCCATTATTTTTATGCTAAAATCGTTTGTTTCCTTGTGCAGGTAAGGGTAAAATCACGAAGTTGATTATCATTTGAAGACTAAGAAAGTGGAGGAAAACGGGCTCCCACAAGGGTAGAGCTCAGCATGCTGCCCCTATTGATTACAAGTGGGTTGAAATAGTAATTGCAATCATCATAGTCATCAAGAAAGGAAATGCAACTGAAAGAGTAAAGAAAAGTTATCCATCAAGCCATTAAACCAACTATGCATTCATAATAATCATGTAAATGCTTTCTGAAAGCTTCAGGTGAACAGTGGGTTTAATCCGCTCAATCATTTAACTGAGTACATTCATCTCAAGCATTGTTGTATGGTTTATGTTTTTTTGCCACAATATTATTTGTTCATTATGTTCATAATATCATGCAAAGATCAACAGTGTTCTTTCTCTCAATCAAGGATACTAAACAGGCATACATAATGCCTTAATGAAGTGTGTTGTTTCAGATCTTCATTTGAGGAAGGTATTTGTGCATGAAACAATTTTACATAATAAGGACAAGTAAAGAGAGCTTCATATTTCTATCAGAATAGTGGATGATGACCATCAGTACAGTAACTGGTGTATTTGATTAAAGAAAGTGCAAATGATTGCTTTAAACAGAGCTGATGTATTACTGTTATTTGAAAGTAAACAATCAAGGTACACTGCTTGAGGGAATTCTTATGTCATGTTTCCAAACTATATCTTCAAAGAGTTTCAAGTATCAAACAAGAAATGTGCACAGGTTTTACAAATATTTAAATACATAAAGTTATTTCTAGGATAAGTAGAGGTTGCAAAAAATGTTGGAGTGGGGATTTAGGGTTTATTCCTGAAGATTGTGAAGAATAACAAATTAGAGCAAAGGAATAATGTTCAAATTTAAATCAAAGGATTTCTATGTGTAAAGAGAACAACAATATAATGGCAATTGAAAATAAAACAAGGATACATTTCCAGAATCTCTTATACTCGAATGAGGGTTTTCAATAGTAATGAAAAAGAAACACATGGGAGTTTTCTATAGAAAGAAGATGAGTTTGAATATAGCTAAAGATACATTCAAAAGAAAATTTTCTTCACAAATTAAAAATATCCATATATTGAAAATTGAAGAATTTAAATGCCAAAAGGAGCCCAGATTTTACACAGTTATCAAAATATACAGACTTTTTCATATCACAAGTGAACTCATATGGTGGAGTTTAAATAGACACAGAAAAATACAGAATTAAATAGTGGGTCAAGCCCATTTTTTTCAAGTAATCAAAATGAACAGATTTTTCTTCATTTTTTTTACAAAAACCATCTTGGGGTTTTGGTTTGAAAAGAAGACAGTTCAATTTCCAGCTTACCTGGACATGGGGTTTTCAATAGAGGAACAAAATAAATGCAGTATATCATTCGTTCATAAAGGTATTTTGAAAAAAGCTTCAAAGGAAGGTAAAATGTAGTCATGGGTCGAGCCCTAGATCAGGTAAATATGTATTCTCAGAAAAATACAAAAACCCATACGATGGAGTTAAAGTAGATACAAAAAATTGCAGATTTCATATGAGACAACAGAAAGTAAAAGGAAGTCATGACGGTCGAGCTCCAGAGGAGGAAAAATCACAAGAGAAATATGATTTCTTCAAAACAGCAAATGCCCACATCAAGTTCTTGCCCTAGAAATGCATTTTTCTTCAAATTAGCACATACCCATGAGATATTTTGTTCCAGTTGGTACATATAATGGCACGCAGCGTGTATATGGCTATGAAATTACAAATAGAAATCAATATTTTGCAGGAATGTAAAGCTTCATAAGCTTTCTTTTGCTGGAAGTGAACACACAAAATTGAAACTTACCATTTCATGAAGATTAGAGGCCACGCCTAGAGCTCTACAGAGCTTTCAAAATTCAAACAAAAACACCTAGGTCGAGCTTGTGTATGGTGGCCAAATGGCATGGTATAAACAAATAGATACTGGAAGTGAAACAACATCAAAAATTATGTTTATGCCGCACCCTCAAGGCCAAGAAACGACTTTAAAAAAACAAATAAATCAGTCTTAGGAAGCCCATAAGAAGTTCACAAAAGGTTCTTACCATCAGAACAATGGAGATTCGACAAAATAGCAACAATGGAGGCTCAATCTTCATTCTTAGCTGAAACCCTAAGCATGGTGGTGGCGGCGCTCTCCCAGTCAGAGCTTTCTTTCAAAATGACAAGTGCAAAATGAAGTGAAGATTAGGGTTTTCCCTTCTTTTGTTGTGTTGCCCTAATTTGAATCTATGGGCTTAGCATTTTTTTTTAATATCAAACCTTATGCATGGTGTTAAGTGGTCGATTACCCATGATAGGTTGCAAAGTGCAAGGCTAAGAATTAAAAAATTTCCTAAGTTTAGGTTTGTGTGATTATATTTTGGCAATATGAGGGAACCTTGGACTTTAGGGTTTAAGTAATTATGCCTTAGTGAGAATTGAAGTGGATTTTATCCTATATTTTAATTGATTTTGTGAGAAAATCAATAAAGAAATTGCAAAATAATCTCATATATGCCTTGGCTTTTGTTTTTAATTGATTTTGAAGAAATCAATTAAGGTATTGAGAGGATAATATGTCTTATATTTTTATGAGTTTTTGAGAAAATCAATTGCTCTAATGGAGATATAAGTTGTATTTATTTTGCAAAAGATTTAGCAATCTTTAATTGCAAAAAATAGGCCAAATTGTAAAATCTGCAATCATGTAAAGCAAAGATAAAGCAAACTGTTTTTATCTTTTTGCTATTTTTAGCAGATTGTTTTAATTTCTGTCTTGGGTCGGATTTGAGTTTCCTCTTGGAGAGATAAGGTGTTTTCTAGCTTTTAAAGCAGATTTAGCCTATTTTTAGGAGCTTTTCAGTGTGAGCATGGAAAAAGAGAGTTTTTTTTGCTTTTATGCAGACTTTTGAGACAGATTGATACCTTTTCCTTGAGCTTTTCTTGTGAGCTCAAATTAGGGTTTCTAGTGATTATATTTTGAAGAAACTTAGTTTTCTTCCTTCTTCTCAATTCAGATTTCAGTTTCTTGCTCTTAGCATTTTGAGCTTGTAAACTCAGTTGTACTCAATTCAGACAAATACACTCTTTCAGTTTCAATAAAGTAGCATAGTTCTCATTTCTTGTCTCAATCTTGTAACAACAGTTTGATGTCTTTGTGTTTTCAAGTTTGAAGCCTTATATGTCCTGCTTTTATGAGTCTTTGCATAGAATTTCATGTTTTTAGGTTGTGTGATGTATTCAATGCCTTCGAATCTTCATATAAATTACTGATGAAACCATGTACCAATGAGTTTGTGAGAGCTATTGTGATAGAGGAATTGTTGTGAGTGGAAAATCTGATTTTTTAGAAATAACAATGAATTATCAGTTAGTGTTAGATTTCATTTTCATGCTATCCTTATATCTCTTTTCTAAGAAGATACTTAGAATATGATCCATCATTCAGAGAACTAGCTCATTCTGGAGATTCCTTCTTCATTCAGATCACCCACATCTGAAGAAGGTTTCCATGTGTCATTAGATTGTTGAATCTTGTATTCAGTAGGGATTAAATCTAATTGATAACAGTTTTTGGCACGCCCGGTTGGACTCTGAAAGCTATTTCAAAGAAATTTTAGTGTTTTTAATTTTCTATTTGGTGTATGCAACAGATTTTCTAGCCTTTTTGAGGCTCATTTCAATATACCTAGTGACTTCGATTCTGATTTTTGCATGCTAGTACAGCTTGCACATGAGAAAATTACAAACCAGATCAAGTACAATACCCTTCAAATATTGAGAGTTATCCCCACCATGAAGAAAAGGCAGAACAACAAGGAGGCTCTTTGAGACACCTGCAAGATCAAAGTCAACACCTCATGTTTTTAGTTCCTTGGTTTTATCACCAGGAGTACCGGTTCTGATATCACAAGCATTGCCAATGGCAGCACCAAGGCAACACCCGTTTGTGCCTTTCAATGGAGGCAGTCCATTAAACATTGTTCAACATGATAACATCCCAGTTGCAGCCCTTAGAAGTCTGCCATATTTCATTGGGAAGGACCTCACTACACCAATTGAGCATATTCGTGGCATAGCCACCTTATGCTCGATTCACAAGATCACGCAAGAGAACATCGCATTAAGACTGTTGGTTGCGTCACTTAAAGGGAAGGCATTACAATGGTTCAGAGGTCTTATATCCAACTTAATCATGACATGGGATGCGTTAGGTAACAATTTATATCAACATTTTGCTGATAAATCTAATAATTTGTCTTTGTTAGAGCAGTTGAGCACCATTCAGAGGGCGCCACACGAGCACTTGGCTGATTTCAACTACCGATTTCAGAGAACCTGGGATAGGATTCCTGCAATGATAAAACCTTTACTAGCACATGCTTTTCTGTTTTACTTAAAAAATTTGAATAGTAAGATTTCAGTCATGACTCAATCTATGGGTGGGATTACACTCCCTAACGCCTATGACATAGCCATTAGAGCTAAGAATTGTCTCATCCAAGCTGGAGACATAACTCCTAGACCTCCTATGCCTTTGTTTCCATAAATATAGCCACCTACCCCTACTGTTGTACCTCCCTTAGCTGATATCCCGCCTGTTCCAGCAATAGGCTATCATAATGCAACCCAAGAAGTTATTGCTCTAGCCCTGAACCAAGAATTTCAAGAGATTAAAAGTATACTCAAGAATTTCAAGAATGATCTTGTAAGCATAAAGAAGCAAGTAGGTCATCAACATAAGTCTTATCAAGCCACTTATCAGCAAAACTAGCCAAATATGCCTACTTTTCAGAATAATTACCAAGCCCAAAAAATAAATTTTAACCCTAGGCCTTTCCATCCATATAATCCAAACACAGCGAGTTCGTCAAAGGAACTTGTGCCCCAAAATAATGTTTCCCAAGATTGTGATTGGTGTTATCTGTGCAATCAGCCCCATAACCAATTAGCATGCACTAATGGAATGATAAATCATACTTTAATGTTTCATAATAACTATGTTGGTTCAAAAAATATTGCAGATCAGAATCAAGAACAGTAAGATAACATGGAAGTTGCCTTGCTGAACTAGTAGAGTTCTGAATTCTATGGCATGAATGGCCAAGATCAGCAAAATTCTCCCATTTTGGCTAATACTAGATTGAAAAAAAGAGCTATGGATTCAGGACAGAAGGCTAGAAATTTAGAGTAGTAGCCCACAAAAAGTAAGCAGCCCATTTCATCGAATGCTAATGTTGTCACGCAGCCTAAAATATAGATTCTACAAAGAGGCCAAGAGGTACCTAGCAAGGAGTAGTCAAGAACACATTCATAGCCTTTGTAGAGGAAAAATGATGTTGTTGTCACAAAAACCAATAGAAGGTAAATTCTTCATCATTTAATATTGTCGAGCATCTCAAAAAAACCATTGTTAGTATGTTGGTATTAGATGCTTTACACCTTCCAGGGTAGAAGGGTTTACTATAGGAAGCTTTAGCTGAGTTGTCTATTTCTGACAATGCTAATCAAGGGGTTGCTAAAGTCGTGCTTGCTAATGATCTGGAGATTAAAAATAAGTAGAAAACTAAAGAGGTAAAGCCTCCCCCATTCTACTTAAATTTGATTATTGGCGATAAGATTGTTCATAACTATATGGTTGATTCTGGTGCCAGTAGTTCAGTCATGTCTAAAATTTTAGTCGATAAGTTAGGTCTTGCTTATGAGCCTAATCCCTAGAAAGGCATAGTGCAATTAGATGGGTTTGTTGTTAAAACTGCTGGTATTATCAAAAAATTAGCCCTTACTTTGCATGCATCCCCAAGTTTTTCTATTCATCAGGATATGCATGTCATTGACTTGCCACCACACTTTTCCATTTATCTCTCAAGGGATTTTACACCCAAGTTGGGTGGGTTTTTATCTTCTGATTGGTCTCATTTATTTTTTACAACAAGGTATGGTACGAAAGTGACCATAAAGTCTGAGCCTCTTGCCAAAGACCATATCGAACCATATTCACCAAATCCTATAAACGCTAACCTCTACGCCACCTCTGCATTGGAGGAGCAAACCATGACCTCAGACTGCAACACCCATATAGAAAATATCAATCTAGATGAATGGGCAGCCAAAGATCACAAGCTTGATCCTTTTCAGCACACAAATGAGATAGGATTAGGAGTCTATATGATTCGAGAACCTGATTATGATATGCCTAATCTTTGTAAAGAGGAGGAACAGTCTGCAGAAATAGGAAATGAGCTTTGGAAGATTTATTTCGATGGTTCAAGAAGCAGTATTGGTGCTGGAGGTGTGACTATGTTGATATCACCCAAAGGAGGTAAATACTTTTCAGCCTAAAAATTTGCTTTTAGCTGTTCAAATAATACAGTTGAGTATGAAGCATTGGTGCATGGCCTCGAATAGGCTCGCAAACGAGGTATTAAACACTTGCAAGTTTATGGTGATTCAGAACTAATTGTAAAATAGATCAGAAATTTAAATGTTTCCAAGAATGATTTGCTTAAGAAATATAAGCATTGTGTGTGCGATTTGATGGAGGATTTTGATGCTTTTAATATTGTTTTGATTCCTAGAAACGAAAATAAACATGTTGATAGGCTCACTGCCATAGGAGCCCAATTTGATATTCCCAATGAAATTCATAAAGTAGAGGCACGTCAATACGTAAAAATAGTGGTTAGACCTTCTGTGCCTGACAATAATGTGAGCTGGCAGGTTTTTGATAGTGATGAGAAAATTATAAATTTCTTGATTGCTGAAGCTGAGTTTGCAGATGGAAACGAGCAAAAATGGCAGCAGCAATATGATGACCAAATTGTGCAATTGAAGACCAACAAGCTACCAAAAGGATTGGTGACCTTGGAATCTATGTTCAACTCATATGACCAAGTGTGTAAAGACAAGTGCATCCTGACTGTTAAAGAAGAACATTATGCAACCATTGAAATCTTCAAAGGAAAGCTTCTCAAGCTGGGAAAGGTATGTAATAAGGAGGAATAACAACCATTTATTTTGTTATGTCAAAAATTTAGTGGTGTTTTTGCTTGGGAGTACAAGGATTTGAGAGGTTTTAACCCGAAACAAGCCCAACATACTATTGAATTAAAACTTGGTACAAAACTAGTAAGGTAGAAATAGAGACCGCTTAACCCCAAATTAGAACACCTTATGAAGGCTAAACTGAATAAATTAGTTGAGAGTGGTATTATTTTTCCCATTAAGCATACCTCTTGGGTGTCAAATTTAGTACCAGTCAGGAAGAAAAGTGGGGAAATCAAATTATGTGTCGATTTCTAAGATTTAAATAAAGCATCATTGAAGGATCACTACCCACTCCCTTCCATGGAGCAAATTCTACAAGTAGTTTTTGGTTCTGATAGATTTTCTTTGCTAGATGGTTATTCAGGTTACAACCAGATTTTGGTGAAGTAGGAAGATCAGTTCAAAACAACATTTACAACTAAGTGGGGCACAATGGCCTACAAGAAGATGCCTTTCATCTTATCTAATGTCGGAGCAACTTTTCAGCAAGCCATGGATATGGCTTTTCACGGCCTTATGAACAAGTTTGTTCTAGTATACTTAGATGATATTACTATTTTTTCCAGAAATGCTAATGAACATCTTGATCATTTGGAGCATATTTTTCAGAGATGCAGAGAGTTCAGAGTGTCTCTCAATCTAAAGAAGTGTATATTTTCAGTGCACAAAGAAAACTGCTTGGACATATTGATTCAAAGCAAGGTACTTCTAGACCCTGAAAGAGTCTCTGCAATTCTTGAATTGCCATTACCAGGTCACAAGAAAGGCTTGCAAAGCTTTCTTGGAAGAATAAATTTTGTACAGAGGTTCATACCGAGTATTGCAGCTTTGTTGCAACCTCTCACTTCTATGCTTAAAAATAATATGCCTTTCAGTTGGACCAAGGAAGGTAAGGGGAGCTTTGAGAAAATTAAGGAGGCCCTTGCAACCGCTCCTACTCTCATCAATCCAAAATTTGACAAAGACTTCATTCTCTATGCTTTTGGAGGAGTAGATACAGTTTTAGCTATGTTATGCCAGCAAAATGCTGAAGGCTTAGAGTAGCCTATAGCATTTTTCAGCCAGGTGTTACATGATTACGAGGTAAAATATTCTTTTGTCGAGAAGCATGTTTTTGTAGTTGTGAGAAGTTTAAAAAAAATTAGGCATATGTTGTCCAACAGCAAGATCTATTTGTTGGTTGCTCATTTGATTGTCAAGGATTTCTTACTTAACAAAGATATAAATGATAAGCATACTGGTTGGATTACCAAAGTAATGGAATTTGACATTGAAATAAAGGTAACCAAGCTCGTTAGAGGCAAGGGTTTGTGTGAACAGATTGCTGGAAATGAAGACAGTAACTTAAAAGAAGCTGCAAATATGGATACAGTGCTAAATAATGATGTTGCAGTTGTTGTTCCAGCATTGCCTGCTACTTGGTTATAGTAGATGATGTATTATTTGCAAACTAGTGAGTGCCCCGAAGGCTTAGAAAGAGCTAAAAGAAGGTATTACAAATTACAAGCCATTCCTTATGCAATTATTGATGACATTCTTTATAGGAGATATTTCCAAGGTATCTTATTATGTTGTATTCAACCTGATCAAGCTGAGCCTGATCAAGTTGACAAGCTTTTAGCGGAGTTTCATGATGGACCTTCAGGAGGTCACTTTGCTGCAAGAACAGCAGCCATGAAAATTATGCAGGTTGGTTATTATTGGCCAGATTTGTTCAAAGATGCTATTACTTGGGTCAGAAAATGTGAGAAATGTGCTTTATTTTCTAGAAAATAGAGGCTTGCAACGCTGCCCCTACATCTAATTCAGGTAGAACAACCCTTTGCTAAGTGGGGCTTAGATTTTATTGGTCCCATCAATCTACCTTCAAGTGTGGGTCATAAGTGGATACTTATTGCCATAGACTATTTTACTAAGTGGACCAAAGTTGTTGCTTTAAAGGAAGCAAACGAGACTTCAGTGCTTAACTTCTATCAAGATCTCATATCAAGATTTGGTGTTTCAAACTCAATCATTTCGGACAATGGTTTGGTTTTTATTGGTTTGAGGATCTTTGAATGGTCAGTTGGAAATAATATTTATTTGAACACGTCTTCTAATTATTATCCGTAGGGCAATGGTCGGGCGGAATCTACAAATAAGAATCTGATTCAGATAATCAAGAAGATTGTTGAAGATAATCAATGGACATGGCATGAAAAGCTAAAGTTAGCCCTTTGGGATGACAGGATAACTCCTAAAAGAGTTCTTGGTTGTTCACCTTTTGTTCTAAATTATGGTAAAGAAGTTAAGTTACCTGTTTCTATTGAGTTTCTGACTTTAAGTTATGTTAAAGAACTAGAATTGTTGAATGAACAGCCTCTTGAGGTGAGATTTTCACAACTAGTAGGGCTCGAAGAAACCAGAAAGGAAGCTCTCAGATAGCTTGAAATAAATCAAGCTCAGATGAAGAATTCTTTTGATAAGAGGGAAAGACCATGTGAGTTCATTGTTGGATATCTAGTTTTCAAATGGAATGAATTTAAAAGAAAACCTGGATGACATTCCAAGTTCGATGCAATTTGGGACGGGCCTTATGTGATCACGGAGTGCAAGGAACACAACGCATTCCAACTTTCTAAGTTGATTGGAAAGGTGTTGTCTATCCTAGTTAATGGGATCCACCTCAAGTATTACCTCTAAGATAAGTTATATCTTAGATAAGTAGAATAGCATTGCAAATAAGTGTGTTTTGCACATTTACTTTCAGTAGTTTTGTTTTCCCTAAGCGTTGTTGTGCATGTTTTGTTGGCCATTGGGGCCTGTTGGTTTGATTTCAGTACTCTTTGGTTTTGTTTTGCTACTCTTTGGAGTGTTGCTCTTCAATTTCTGAGTTTCATGAAGGGACAAATTTGACTCCACACCCAATGGAGTGCTTTAAGGCAACAGATCTATGCTTAGTAGGCAAGCATTTAGTAGAAATCACCAAAATGTTACCAATTTTTCACTACAGCTCAATTGGTGGAGCTCGATGAATATTGTTATATCTTAAGTGAAGTTACAGTTATTTTTTGTGATATTCTTGAGTGCTTATTGTATCTTAATTAGCATTATTTATTAAGTGACAGTTATGCTTTGAAAAGAGGAATCAAAATTTTCAGAAGTTGTTATTCAATGCTTTACAATCAAATGAAGTACAAGATTGAGTGTTAAACAATAAAGCATTTCAGATTGCTTTTATTTATTTCATGAAATAATTTATATTTACATAGCTTCATTTGATTACAAGAATTCAAATGATAATACAACATTGCATTGAGATGCATTTTCTTTTCGAAATGAAAAGCATAGGATTGAAATCAAATATCCACACAAGTTGTGGATGTAACTGTTACAGTGCATCACTAGTATCACACTACATTATGGAAGGTACATTAAAAGAAGAAATCACATAAGTAACAACATAATCATCATTGCCTGATTGGTTGATGGTCGATGCTAAAGTGGTGCACCTTTTGTCTTCTCCAAGCTTTGTTGACCTCTAGGAAGGAAGAGAGGGATGTCAGAGGCTCTGACTATGAAGATACCTATATGAACCATCAACAATGATGTAGTCTGCTACTAATCATACACTCAAACCATTAAGGAGGAAGCAAAAGCATGAACAAAGAGAGAAAACATCATCATTAGTCATTATTTTTATGCTAACATCGTTCGTTTCCTTGTGCAGGTATAGGTAAAATCACGAGGCTAATTATCATTTGAAGACTAAATATGTGGAGGAAAATGGGCTCCCACAAGGGTAGAGCTTGGAATGTTGCCCCTATTCATTACAAGTGGGCTGAAATAGTAATTGCAATCATCATAGTCATCAAGAAAGGAAATGCAACTAAAAGAGTAAAGAAAAGTTATCCATCAAGCCATTAAACCAACTGTGCATTCATAACAATCATGTAAATGCTTTCTGAAAGCTACAGGTGAACAGTGGGTTTAATCCGCTCAATCATTTAACTAAGTACATTCATCTCAAGCATTGTTGTATGGTTTATGTTCTTTTGCCACAATATTATTTGTTCATTATGTTCATAATATCATACAAAGATCAACAATTTTCTTTCTCTCAATCAAGGATATTGAACAAGCATACATAATGCCTTAACAAAGTGTGTTGTTTCAGATCTTCATTCAAGGAAGGTATTTGTCCATGAAATAGTTTTACATAATAAGGACAAGTGAAGAGAGCTTCAGATTTCTATCAGAATAGTGGATGACGACCATCAGTACGGTAACTAGTGTGTTTGATTAAAGAAAGCACAAATGATTGCTTTAAACAGAGTTGATGTATTACTGTTATTTGAAAGTAAACAATCAAGGTACACCACTTGAGGGAATTGTTCTGTCATGTTTCCAAACTATATCTCCAAAGAGTTTCAAGTATCAGACAAGAAATGTGCACATGTTTGACAAAGATTTAAATACATAAAGTTATTTCCAGGATAAGCAGAGGTTGCAAAAAATGTTGGAGTGGGGATTTAGGGTTTATTCCTGAAGATTGTGAGTGAATAAGAAATTAGAGCAAAGGAATAATGTTCAAATTTAAATCAAAGGATTTCTATGTGTAAAGAGAACGGCAATATAATGGACATTGAAAATAAAACAAGGATACATTTCCAGAATCTCTTATACTCGAATGAGGGTTTTCAATAGTAATGAAAAAGAAACACATGGGAATTTTCTATAGAAAGAAGATGAGTTGGAATATAGTTGAAGATACATTCAGAAGCACATTTTCTTTACAAATTAAAAATACCCATATACTAAAAATTAAAGAATTTGAATGCTAAAAGGAGCCCAGATTTTACACAGTTATCCAAATATACAGACTTTTTCATATCATAAGTGAACTCATATGGTGGAGTTTAAACAGATACAAAAAAATGCAGAATTAAATAGTGGGTCGAGCCCAATTTTTTCAAGTAATCAAAATGAACAGATTTTTCTTCATTTTTTTAAGAACAACCATCTTGGGGTTTTGGTTTGAAAAGAAGACAATTCAATTTCCAACTTACCCACATGGGGTTTTCAACAGAGGAACAAAAGAAATGCAGTATGTCATTATTTCATAAAGGTATTTTGACAAAAGTTTCAAAGGAAGGTAGAATTTTGTCATGGGTCGAGCCCTAGATCAGGAAATATGTATTCTTAGAAAACTACGAAAACCTAAACGGTGGAGTTAAAGTAGATACAGCAAATTGTAGATTTCATATGAGACAACAAAAAGTAAAAGGAAGTCATGATGGTCGAGCTCCAGAGGAGGAAAAATCACAAGAGAAATATAATTTCTTCAAATTAGCAAATGCCCACATCAAGTTCTTGCCCCAGAAACACATTTTTCTTCAAATTAGAAGACACCCATGAGAGATTTTGTTCCAGTTGGTACATATAATGGCACGCGGCCTGTATATGGATATGAAATTACAAATAGAAATCAATCTTTTGCAGGAATGAAAGCTTCATCAGCTTTCTTTTGCTGGAAGTGAACACACAGAATAGAAACTTACCATTTCATGAAGATTAGAGGTCTCGCCTAGAGCTCTACAGAGCTTTCAAAATTCAAACCAAAATGCCCAGGTCGAGCTTGTGTATGGCGGCCAAATGGCGTGGTATAAACAAATAGACATTGGAAGTGAAAGCACATCAGAAGTTATGTTTATGTCATGGCCTCAAGGCCAAGAAATGACTTTAAAAAAAAAATTTGAGTCTCAGGAAGCTCATAAGAAGTTCACAAAAGGTTCTTAACATCATAACAATGGAGATTCGACAAAATAGCAACGATGGAGGCTCAATTTTCATTCTCAGCTGAAACCCTAAGCATGGTGGTGGCGGTGCTCTCCCAGTCAGATCTTTCTTTCAAAATGACAAGTGTAAAATGAAGTGAAGATTAGGGTTTTCCCTTCTTTTGTTGTGTTACCCTAATTTAAATCTATGGGCTTAGCATTTTTTTTAATATAAAACCTTATTCAAGGTGTTAAGTGGTCGATTACCCATGATAGGTTGCAAAGTGCAAGGCTAAGTAATTAAATTTTTTCCTAAATTTAGGTTTGTGTGATTATATTTTGGCAATATGAGGGAGCCTTGAACTTTAGGGTTTAAGTAATTATGCCTTAGTGAGAATTGAAGTGGATTTTATCCTAGATTTTAATTGATTTTTTGAGAAAATCAATAAAGAAATTGCAAAATAATCTCATATATGCCTTGGCTTTTGTTTTTAATTGATTTTGAAGAAATCAATTAAGGTATTGAGAGGATAATATGTCTTATATTTTTATTATTTTTTGAGAAAAATAAATTGTTGTAATGGAGATATAAGTTGTATTCTTTTTGCAAAAGATTTAGCAATCTTTAATTGCAAAAAATAGGCCAAATTGTAAAATCTGCAATCATGTAAAGCAAAGATAAAGCAAACTGTTTTTATCTTTTTGCTACTTTTAGCAGATTGTTTTAATTTCTATCTTGGGTCAGATTTGAGTTTCCTTTTGGAGAGATAAGGTGTTTTTTTGGCTTTTAAAGCAGATTTAGCCTATTTTTAGGAGCTTTTCAGTGTGAGCATGGAAAAAGAGATTTTTTTCTGCTTTTATGTTGACTTTTGAGACAGAATGATACCTTTTCCTTGAGCTTTTCTTGTGAGCTCAAATTAGGGTTTCTAGTGATTATATTTTGAAGAAACTTAGTTTTCTTCCTTCTTCTCATTTCAGAATTTAGTTTCTTGATCTTAGTATTTTGAGCTTGTAAACTCAATTGTACTCATTTCATACAGATACACTCTTTCAATTTCAATAAAGTAGCAGAGTTCTTCTCATTTCTTGTCTCAATCTTGTAATAGCAGTTTGATGTCTTTGTGTTTTCATGTTTGAAGCCTTATATGTCCTGCTTTTATGAGTCTTTGCACAGAATTTCATGTTTTTCAGGTTGTGTGATGTATTCGATGCCTTCAAATCTTCATACAAATTACTGCTGAAACCATGTACCAATGAGATTGTGAGAGCTATTGTAATAGAGGAATTGTTGTGAGTGGCAAATCTGATTTTTCAGAAATAATAGTTAATTATCAATTAGTGTTAGATTTCATTTTCAAGCCATCCTTCTATCTCTTTTCTCGAAAGATACTTAGAATAGGATCCATCATTCAGAGAACCAACTCACTCTGAAGATTCCTTCTTCATTCAGATCACCCACATCTGAAAAAGGTTTCCATGTGTCATTAGATTGTTGAATCTTGTATTCAGTAGGGTGAAAATCTAATTGATAACACACTGTAAATAGCAAGCATTCCCTGCTATCGACTTCCAAGAAGTTTGTTTAGTTTGTACCATGTCTGGCATAGAAGGTTTGACATTAGTATTACAAGTGTCAAAATTCCTCTATAACTCAATGTGTGTAGAAAATTAACATGATCATTTGGTCTTAACAATGATGAAAAAATGAACATGATCAAGATCTTTCTCTATGTGAAGTGAGAAGTTCCTTTTCATATTTCAATCAAATAGTGTAGAATGATGAAAGAATATAAAAAATGAGTGTTCAATAATGTTTTGAAAAAGTTCAATATATATTGAGAGTTGATAGAAAACCAACAATAAGAGTAAATGATATGTATCATTTACATTTTTGTTAATAATCTAAACTCTCCTAACTAAACAAGACTCCCATCATTCTCTCTCTTCTAAGATAAAATTCCTAAGTGTGAAGATTGAGAGTTTGTCCATGTTTCACATGATTGTTGGAGTGAAGTCCCCCTAGTCGACACTCCAACACAACTTCATTTCATTTAACATGCAGTCTTAATCACAAATATTTCTCTACACATGAATTGAAGGTGAAGGCAGAGAAAATTATATGAAATGAAAATATTACTTACATGGGAATCTCATAGGCCAAGGGAATAAGGGTGCTAACACCGCCACCGAGTGGCAAATTTGGCATGGCATAGACCCCCCCACTTTGATGATGAAATGGTGGATATATCTGAAATGGTAGCTCTAGATTTCCCTTTCATTACACATCTCCTTTATTAATATTTTCTTCATAACCGCCACCTACTAGAATGGCGGTTACAAAGACAATATTGATAATGGAGATGTCAAAGGTTGGCTCCTTTCTTCTTTATGTACAACATTAACAATTCTGAAGACAAGATTTTAATGGCTACAAGGGATACTCCATCACCTCAAAAAAAAGACAACCAATGAAAATTTTGGTGAACAAATAAAAGGAAATTTTATTTGTATTATACTTTTAGAATAAATCAACTTCATGCCTAATAGTGTGGTTAGAGTATTTGCTATCCAACATTTCTAAAAAACACAAGATAAGAGTAATTGGCATTCTATGTTGTTGTTAGCACGGTACTCACAAAAATGATTGGGTATAAAATTTGAATTAATATAATAATTCTACTACATTATAATATGATTCTTATATTGCATTATAATTGTAACATCCCGCTACGCAACCCTGAAGGGTAAGACCCAAAAGAGGACAAGATAAAAAAAATTTGAAAACATAAAGAATAACTTAAATAAAAAGTAGTTGTCAATACGATATAACGACAACAAACATGGCCAAGCATGGCCAAACACAACCCAAAGGAGAGGACTAATCCTCCCTCTAGAGAAAAATCCAAGCAGGAGCAAACATAATAGCTCCAAAAACTTTGCTCCAAAACTTCCTGCTCTGGAACTTCCAGCTACGGAACTTCCTGCTCTGGAACCTCTCCTCTGGAACTTTAGCTCTAGAACTTTCTGCTTTGCTCTAGAACTTTCTACACTGCTTTGGAACTTTAGCAGCACTGCTCTGGAACTTTCTGCACAACTCTAGAATTTTAGCAGCATTGATCCGGAACTATAGAAGCAACAACATAGACCAAAATAGAAAATGACAATGCACCGAAACCTTGCAGACTAAAACATGAAGGAAAAACACAACCAAAGCTCTGATTTTTGCATGAAAACTTTTGAATAAAATTCCATTATGATCATCATAATGCAAGCAAGTCTGATACCGACATCAAAACTTATAACCCAAATATAAATCATCACATTTCTTCTCATTAAATTATATGATTACATCATCTCTCTCAAAATCGTACAATATTCATAAAGGAATATACAAGAGTACATAGGTGTAGCCTTAAAGAAAATACATCAATATGTAATACAAGTGTAAGGGAAAACAACTCCAACTGGTGCTCCCAAACCTATACGGTGATCCCCAATGGTGGTGGAAATGCCTCCCTACCATGTGGACTCAAAGAGGCCACCCCATCATGCTCAGATGTAGTCACAAGGCCCACACAACAAACAAATCAAGGGGACATATGGCCAACACTCACATCAAACAATGAGCAAACATGGAATACAATGCATTGAAGCCAATATCACAACATGAATATGCTCAAACAATAATATGTTGGGTACTACTCATGACTACTAAGATATGAAGCACAAGAGTATGGACCAAATGAAATGTCATGATGTGTGTTCAAAGGGATGGCACCACATGGAACAAGGTACACCTCTCATACAGACGAGGAGACTCGATCATGCCCATATCAACGTCCTGCAGATGGATAACTCGACGCCCTACAAACAGATAGGCCTTCTCATTTAAAAAAATGAGGAATCCAAAAGAAATTAAGAAACAATGAAGAAAAACCACAATTTTTAGTAATAGAAACCATTTAAAACAGCCAACCTAATATTGTTGTAAAAAGACATTTAATAGCAGAAATTCAACATGAAAAAGAGGCATAAAATTACATAAAAAATCAAATTGCCTAGATTAAAATTTGAAGCCTGACCTAGTTCGTATTTTGGTATTTCAAGTTGGAATCCACCTTCAATTTTCAATTTTAAGACCCAAAATGAGATGATGTACTAAAAAACGTCATTTAATGCATGGCTGAGCAAAACATGAAAAATGAAAGCGCCCAGATTAAAAATTGGGAAAAAAACTCAGTTCATATTTTGATGTTTCTACATGGAATCCAACTTAATTTTACACTTTTAATAGGTGGTAAACGAGCAGTAATGAAAAATGTCATTTTGCAAGTAGGCACAAATTTGGGCAAAAATGAAAGTGCCCAGAATTGAAATCTGCCAAAGACATAGTTGAGATCTTGGCAATTCTACATGAAATCCACCCTTAAATTTTGTTTTTATGAATAGGATAATGAGCAGCAAAGAAAAACATTTTTACAAATTGGGCAAAAGAGAAGAATAAGAAAGAGCCCATAAATCAGATTTTTCCCAACAACCCATTTCATGTTTGCTGAAAATGTGCAAAAATCAGCCATAAAAAAATACTACAAAGAAGCAACTTGAATTTAAAACAACCAACATTGAAACCCCAAGCAATACAAAAAAAGAAATGGAGGAGTTCCTCCAATTTTTATGAGATCAAAATAAATCAGATCAGAAAAATACCAGCCATCCAAGAAACACAAGTAAATACTCAAATTACCAGCCATACAACAATGAAGAAACAGAAAATTACCTCAATTTGCCCCAAAACAGAAATGGAGAATTGTTCAATGAAGAAGACATGACCAAGCTCCAAAACTAGATAACAAGTAAGGAATAGCACGCTGATTTCAAAAAGCTACTACCTACAAATTTCTTCTTAGGAAAAACTTCCACAATCACCCCAACTCAACCGCCCAAATCATGGGGTTTCCTCCTCCATGTAGAATAGCAAAAAAAATTCCCCAAAAATAATGAATCCCACAAAATAAAACTTTCTTCCTTTTTATATTTTCCTCCCTAAAAAATAACTCTTCCCCAAAACAAAAATGAGTAAAAGTCTCTCCATCTCAAGGACAAGCCTGCCCCTTTATATATTTTCTCCCCAAAATAATAAAAGAAAATACGACATTTAAATAAACAAGCTATTAATGCTCTCCAAAAAATTAATTAAAATCACCAAAATACAAAAATTCTCTATTCCATATAAAGATATAGTAATTTAAATCCAATTATCCAAAAACACAAAGCTCCCCAAAAAGGATTAATAAAATCATTTAAAATTTCCAAATGAAATATATCATTCTCTCGAATGATCAATAAAGATCATTTAAAAATAACATATTTAAATCTCATGGATAAAACCATTTAAATCTCCCACCAATAAAATACTATAAGATGCCATATATGAAATCGCGAAAAGATGTCGATGAAAACACATCAAGACACTGACAACCAATTAAATATATATATATAACCACATAAAAGATTCACGAAAACCATAAGAAAATAGCTCAACAAGACATACTGGTAAAGCACATACAATTGAAGGGTGCGTTGGAACATATGGCAAAAAGATGCTATAGATGTTACCGTTAGGTAACCGGACAATAAGACATCAACAAGGAAACACTGGCCTAACAGGGTACAATGGGCTAGGATAGGGGAAATTTGACATGTGACTACCTCCAGTAACCACCATCAGGGAAGAGGAGTACACTCAGGCCTATGGATCCAGGTGGAGTCAATACTTAGTACCTGCATCACTTCCAATTACACATCAAAGTGCATGTGCATATACATATATTTCAAAGCAACATCAATTATTAGGAAGGGAGTCATGATATCGTAAGCCTCTCGAATATGAGTGTTACGACATCATCCCTTTCCTATCCATAATCATACAAAATCAATGATAACAGTATATAAACATTTAAGCATGTAATCTAGAATATTAACTAATCATGATAACCTTTCCATACTCATCAATGTATAATCTCATTATGATAACATTTAACATTTAAAATATGAAATCAAAAATCAAAATACTATCTTACCAGCTTGGGTTTAGAGAGGTGTTACATCCTCCCTCCCTAAGATTTGACTTACTCCTGGAAGTCATGTAAACTTAATATGCAGCCATGTCACACATTAGTACTCAAAATATAATATTCAATATTAAATGATTGTACTTCATTCCAAAGATGAGAAATATAATATACATCATTCATCACTTAAACAAAATAGAAAGGACATCCATAAATCATTCACCTTTCTAAGAATCATCATCAATACGTTGACATATACCTTAATCATAGGATCTCAACATGAAAAAAAATATCATGGTTAATCTCATTACATCACATGTGTCACAATTTTAAAAATAAGCATTTACTTTAACATCCACATTCATTCAAGAATCCATTAATTTCCACTAAGGATAGGTTAAAGAAGATGCATAAACACTCAATTATTTCCAAAACACCATTGTTTGCAGCAACATTTGTTTTCCACACACTTTCAATCTCACACATTAAACATATTTGGCATCATTTTCAACAAAATATAACAATACATACTTTCTAAAGCATAATAATCCAACTTTTGAACTTTTCATATGAATCCATATCCAAGGTGAGACATGCATTTATACATACATACTTACTTACATCACTGGGAATCACATCACAAGGCTACACAAGGGTCCATCTGGACACCAGTAAGCAGTATACTAATCCATGAGTCAAGAGCCAATATCCATCTCACATAATCCATACCTCACACTCAATGCTTTGATGGTGTTAGGCCACACATACACATGGTAAGACCATCCAAAAAAGACCACAATGACCTATCTCTTGTTGAATAAGGTGGTTAGCCTCCAAGAGATAGTCATTATACATAGGTGGGTAGTGGGTCCTAGTTGTGTAACAGCCTCACATACCCCCATCCTCAAGGTTCCTTGTGTCTACTTCCTCGTATACACTCAATCGAGTCTAGCTCTCACGTTCTCAATGAGGAATCACATTACAACACAAGACCAGGATTTGAAAGCAACAAATAAAAAATTAGTTTAGCCACCAAAGATCATAAATAATTATCAAATAAAGATTCAATTTCAGCAATAAAGCAAAAAATGCATGCAATTTCAACACTAAATCAAATGTAACCTCGAGGGTTATGTGCAAATAAGATCACAAGGTGTGGCTAAACCATCACAAACAAGATAAATAAAATATTTCCAATCCTCACAATCAAAGTGAAAATCATCAATAACCAAAAGAAGATTCACAATCTTTGAAATGGCACAATACATAACTATGTGACTAAACTAGCCACCAAATGAGGAAGGAGGGAACAAAATATGACTATCGCAATAGCCCCTCATGTGTGGCAGAGTGAACACACCAACCACATGGCATGAAGTGTACTCCTTGACTACACCTCGCATTGTGTCATCACGTGGCATGGACTCGCCAAGTGGCCCACGCATTGCTTGGCTATTTGCATGGAATGTGCACCTTGGCCACATCTCGCATCATGTCTCAGCGCAGCATGGTCATACACCAACCAGAGAAGGCACAAATTGGTCGTACACCACATGGCAGTGTGTTTGTGGCTCCACGAAAGTAGGCACGCACAAAACACACCTAGCATAGCAAAACCTCGTGGAGAGGGCACACGCAAGTACTCGCCGTAGCCAGAGGTATACATGGCTATGACATACCCATATGCCAACCAACCCAAACACTATCAAGAGCAAACATGAGTGTCCCTCTACAAGTGTATGAGGCCCCATCATGCTCATCACACAAGTAGGCTACCATAACACAATCTCATAATGCACCTTCATGTGTCTAAGCACGTGGCATCATCACCAACACTATGTCGAAACATCAGTGTGGTGTGGCATCATATCTATGGAATCATGGTAGAACACATGCAGATATGGAATAAATAGTGCATATATGAGTATATAAATATGGGGCTACTCGAGTCTCACCTCTCATGTGGACGAGGTCGACTCACTAATGCCTGCTCAACATCCCTACGAATGGCCAGACAATACTAACAAACCAATGTTGTTGTACACAAAGTTCTAGAGATTAGGCTAGCACATATGGATCAAGTACCCTGATCCATCATAAGGGGAAGTAGTGAGTACTTTCCTCAAGATCGGTTGAGCTGAGAACACTCTGCGCCGCAACATGTGTATGATGCACACTCTTCCCAAGGAACTTTGTGGTTGCTACTACCCCTTCATGGACTGAGGGACTAGAGAACCAAAAGAAGAGATTCTATGAAACTAACTTTTGGTTACTCTTAATACATATATAAATTTCAACCACACATGGGTTGGCCCTCAATCAGGTAACAAACATACAAGCACACATAATGGTATGGTTAATCCCACACCCCAAATACAACATATACTCCATGGATGGGTACACAGTCTCACCATCCCATGGGCACACAAAGAAAGTATGGGGTATTCACAACACTCAACATGTGCACTAACATAGGATGTTCACAGAATAGGGAGTACCTTTTTCCAATTTCCTCATACCAAAATAAACCATTATCCACCTCTAATTATGCAAGATCAATACACATCCCAATAACATGTACTCCCAACATCCATACAATACATCATAGTGCTACATGGAGTAAATCATCAATGCCATAATAATTCTCACATTCACATTCACTATTATTAAGTGGTAAATCACCTTACCACACACATATGTTAATCACATTTATTTCCCACACATAGTGCAATATCATTATAATGTTTACTCAAGACAAGGAATGCAACATTATCATTTCAACATTCATTTAACCTTTTGCATTTTAAATCCAAGTACAAAAATTTAACATCTACATGATTTCTTAAGACTTAACAATAAAGTTGGGGACTATAGGCCTCACCAACAAGATGCACTTATTATGCAATTATCATTAACATGCCAATGTTTCACTATTCCCTTTTCCTCTAACTTTGCATTAATGCAGAATGATTTTCTACTCATATTCATACATGTTCCATGATTATGAATGCAACTTGGGGACTTAGGTCCTTTACCCAAGGTTGGACTAATAAAACAAATCTTCATGAATGCATAACATTTGCTCATAATAAACAAGCATACAATGGATTTCAATACACCACACACTCAAAGATAAGCATCTCTATTAAACCAATGAGAAGAGAGAGAGGGAGAGAGAGATTTATAATTCTGACACAGGCATGAAAGCAACATGTTTTCATCATCACTCAATCACTTTCACACAAATGCATCAATCATATGAGAGCATGCAAAAATATCTATGAACTAACAACATGATCATTCATTTTATATTACCATATCATAATTTCAATACAATATAACTTGTGAAAGAAACTCCAAAACCACATAGGGTCAATCTATCAATCATTAACACAAGGAGGTAAAGCACAAGAAAACATGCACTAGAAACTTGTATGGTGATGAAAAACATCAAGACTCAAGAAGAGAATATACACAAATGGAACTTCTTGGCACACTCAAGGTCAAGAAGACCTTCCAACAACAAGAACTAAGAAACCAAGCAAGGGTAATTTTGGGCAACACATGTCACTTGCAACCCACCAACAAGCTAAGCTCCAACATGCCCACCCACAACAAAGGATAAAGGAAGGTAATCAATCTCAACCTCGGGAGACTCTCAACCAAGGGAATCACTCCAATCCCATAGGGTAAGGAAAGACCTAGGAGGCATCCTCCCCCCACAACACAAGCCAGGGTTGGGAAACTCAAAACCTTTAAAATTCCATACTAAAGCACTCAAAGCAAGAGGTCCTATGACTATCTCGCCACAACAAGCACTTGGAACACACATCAAGCACACTGCAACCACATGGGCTACAACCACTCAGGAACCACTCAAGGGTCACAACCCTTTACACAATGAAAGAGCCACACATCAAGAAGGAGACCAATCAGAATACACTCTTTGGTAGGCTCGAGGGTCTAACTAACCCTCACACAAAGGCATTACTCAATAGGACATGCAATGGGCGAGAACAACAACACCTGTTTCCATCCACCACACACAACACACCAAGCAAGCATTAACCATAAGTAGGGTTCCCAGTGCTACAACATGGGTTCCACCTCTAACTTTGCCTCTGGCTCTTCCCTTAGGGGAATCCTAAAGGAAACAAGGAGCACATCAAAATAAATCATCACAAGGATGATCTATACACCATACAAAGACATGAAAGCAAAAAAATAATACAAGCTCATGCCACACAAACAAAACACAACATAACATAGAAGGCTCAAGTACACTAGATCTCCTAGTGTGTGAACATGGGCTCTGATACCAGATGTAACATCCCGCTACGCAACCCCAAAGGGTAAGAGCCAAAAGAGGACAAGATAAAAAAAATTTGAAAACATAAAGAATAACTTAAATAAAAAGTAGTTGTCAATATGATATAATGGCAACAAACATGGCCAAGCATGGATGAACACAACCCAAAGGAGAGGACTAATCCACCCTCTAGAGAAAAATCCAAGTAGGAGTAAATATAATAGCTCCAGAAACTTTCCTCCAAAACTTCCTGCTCCATAACTTTTAGCTACGGAACTTCCAGCTATGAAACTTCTAGCTACGGAACTTCCAACTATAGAACTTCCTACTCTGGAACCTCTACTCCAAAACTTCTGCTCTAGAACTTCTACTCTGGAACTTTTTGCACTGCTCTGGAACTTTAGCAGCACTACTCTAGAACTTTCTGCACAGCTTCAAAACTTTAGCAGCATAGCTCTAGAACTATAGCAGCAGGAACATGGACCAAAATAGAAAGCGGTGATGCACCAGAACCTTGCAAACTAAAACATGAAGGAAAAACACAACCAAATCTCTAATTTTTGCATGAAACCTTTTGAAGAAAAATCCATTATGATCATCATAATGCAAGCAAGTATGATACCAACATCAAAACTCGTAACCCAAATATAAATCATCACATTTCTTCTCATTAAATTATATGATTACATCATCTCTCTCAAAATCCTACAATATTCATAAAGGAATATACAAGAGTACATAGACATAGCCTTAAAGAAAATACATCAACATGTAATACAAGTGCAAGGGAGAACAAATAGTGCTCCAAAACCTGTACGTCGGTCCCTAATGGTGGTGACAATGCCTCCCTACCATGTGGACTCAAAGAGGCCACCCCACCATGCTCGGATGTAGTCACAAGGCCCACACAGCAAGCAAAGCAAGGGGACATATGGCCAACAATCACATCAAACACTAAGCAAACATGGAATACAATGCATTGAAGCCAATATCACAACATGAATATGCTCAAACAATAATATTTCAGGTACTACTTATGACTACTAAGATATGAAGCACAAGAGTATAGACCAGATGAAATGTCATCGTGTGTGCTCAAAGGGATGGCACCACACGAAACTAGGTACACCTCTCATACAAATGAGGAGACTCAATCATGCATGTATCAACATCCTACAGATGGATAACTCAATTCCCTACAGATGGATAGGCCTTCTCATTTAACCAAATGAGGAATCCAATAACAATTAAGAAACAATGAAGAAAAATCACAATTTTCAGTCATAGAAACCATTTAAAACAACCAAGCTAATATTGATATAAAAAGACATTTAACAGTAGAAATTCAACATGAAAAAGAGGCATAAAATTACATAAAAATTCAAAGTGTCTAGATTACAGTTCAGATTTTGGTGTTTCAAGTTGGAATCCACCTTCAATTTTCAATTTTAAGACCCAAAATGAGATGTACTAAAAAATGTCATTTAATGCATGGCTGAGGCAAACATGAAAAATGAAAGTACTCAGATTAAAAATAAGACAAAGAACCAATTCATATTTTGATGTTTCTACATGGAATCCAACTTAATTTTACACTTTTAATAGGTGGTAAATGAGCATCAATGAAAAACATCATTTTGCAAGTAGGCACAAATTTGGGCAAAAATGAAAGTGCCCAGAATTGAAATCTGCCAAAGACCTAGTTGAGATCTTGGAAATTCTACATGAAATCCACCCTTAAATTTTATTTTTATGAAGAGGATAATGAAAAGAAAAGAAAAAAAAAATTATAAATTGGGCAAAAGAGAAGAATAAGAAAGAGCCCATAAATCGGATTTTTCCCAACAGCCCATTTCATGTTTGCTGAAAATGTACAAAAATCAGACATAAACAATACTACAAAGAAGCAACTTGAATTTAAAACAACCAACATTGAAACCCCAAGCAATACAAAAAAAGAAATGGAGGAGTTCCTCCAATTTTTATGAGATAAAAATAACTCAGATCAAAAAAATACCAGCCATCCAAGAAACACAAGTAAATACCCAAATTACCAGCCATACAACAATGAAGAAATAGAAAATTACCTCAATTCACCCCAAAACAGAAATGGAGAATTGTTCAATGAAGAAGACATGACCAAGCTCCAAAACTAGACAGCAAGTAACGAATGGCATGCTGATTTCAACAAGCTACAACCCACAAATTTCTTCTCAGGCAAAACTTCCACAATCACCCCAACTCAGTCACCCAAATCATGGGGTTTCCTCCTCCATGCAGAACAACAATTTTTTTTTCTTTTCCCCAAAAATAATGAATCCCACAAAATAAAACTTTCTTCCTTTTTATATTTTTCTCCCTAAAAGATAACTCTTCCCCAAAAAAACGAATAAAAGTCTCTTCATCTCAAGGACAAGGCTGCCCCTTTATATATTTTCTCCCAAAAATAATAAAATAAAACAAGGCATTTAAATAAACAAGCTATTAATGCTCTCCAAGAAATTAATTAAAATCACCAAAATACCAAAATTATCTATTCCATATAAAGATAGTAATTTAAATCCAATCGTCCAAAAACACAAAGCTTCCCAAAAAGGATTAATAAAATCATTTAAATTTTTCAAATAAAATATATCATTCTCTTGAATGATCAATAAAGATCATTTAAAAATAACATATTTAAATCTCATGGATAAAACCATTTAAATCTCCCACCAATAAAATACTATAAGATGCCATATATGAAATCATGAAAATATGATGAAAACACATCAAGACATCGACAACCAATTAAATATATATATAACCACATAAAAGATTCACGAAAACCATAACAAAATAGTTCAATAAGACATACTGGTAAAGCACATACAATTGAAGGGTGTGCCAAAACATACGGAAAAAAGGTGCTCCAAACGTTACCGTTAGGTAACCGAACAGTAAGACATCAACAAGGAAACACTACCCTAGCAGGGTACAGTGGGCTAGGATAGGGGAAATTTGGCTTGTGACTACCTCCAGTAACCACCATCGGGGAATAGGAGTACGCTCAGGCCTGTGGATCTAGGCGGAGTCGATACTCAGTACCTGCATCACTTCCAATTACATGTCAAAGTACATGTGCATATATATATAGTCCAAAGCAACATCAATCATCAGGAAGGGAGTTATGATATCGTAAGCCTCTCGAATATGAGTGTTAAGACATCATTCCTTTCCTTTCCATAATCATGCAAAATCAATGATAACAGTATATAAACATTTAAGCATGTAATCCAGAATATTAACTAATCATGATAACCTTTCCATACTCATCAATGTATAATATCATTATGATAACATTTAACATTTAAAATATGAAATCAAAAATCAAAATACTATCTTACCAGCTTGGGTTTAGAGAGGTGTTACAATAATATAATTATTATATTACTTTATGTTGGTGTAATTAAATATCTTGTACCTTGTCCTAGGTCATAATTACACCTTAGTTAAGTTTACTTAGGGACCACATAGGAGGTTGTTGGAGATTTTTCACTTTTGGTGGACTTGACATGTCATTATCTCATCACTTCCACCTTTTGTGGACACATCATGTGATTATCTCTCCATATTTGGTGGAGTGATAAGTCTTCATAGTTGTCTCATGTCATAAGATTCTGACACTTGTCATAATCTTATGCCCTTCTATGTTCTCACCTTGGCTATATAACCAAGGGGTCTCTCATTTGTAATCAATCATAATCAGTCATATCATATTAATGACATTGAATACAGTTTATTCTTGTCATATCATTTCTCTCTTTCTTGTGCTTTCCATTTGGTCCATAGATCTTGGGTGGCATCCATAGCCAATTCTAACACTTTATAATATCATTATTATACTAGCAGCGCATGCATAGGCATGCAATGATCAGCCACTAGGGATCCTCCATGTATGGGTATTTATTGGGGATGGAGGAAGAAACTTGTTTTTCTAATGCAATATAAAGTATAAATATTGAGAATTATTTCCAATTGTTTGGATGAGTCAAAAAAGGGAAAGCATCTTAATAATTCAATATGGAATAACGCGAACTTAATTTATAGTGCAAAAAGATGTTTTAAAATGAAATTATATATTTATATGAATAATTAGATGGATAGATCAATAAAAAAAAAGCTATGTGTGCAATATAAATTTGAGTTATATTATTTGAAAATTTTGTAAAGCACTTAACTTTGGTGTAGAATTTATTTTATATCTCTACATTTAATTGGAGCATTGTATATCATCTTCATTATTTGCAATGTTAATTTTAGGTATGAAATAATTTTATATGTATTTTAGTCTTATAGTCAAAAAAAGGAAAGAATCTTAATAATTGAATATGGAATAATGTGAGCTTAGTTTATAGTAGGAGGTGAATGAGTATAAGTTTTTCGAGTACATTGTAGTGAACAAAGATGTTTGAAAATCAAATTATATATTTATATGAATAATTAGATGGATAGATCAATTAAAGCAAAGCTATGTCTGCAATATAAATTTGACTTACATTATTTGAAAATGTTGTAAAGCACTTAACTTTGACGTAGAAATTATTTTATATCTCTACATTTAATTGGAGCATTGTATGTCATCTTCATTATTTGCAATGTTAATTTTAGGTATGAGATAATTTTATATGTATTTTAGTCTTATAGTTGTTACACTTAGATGTCCATCTATATTTTTATGTTTTTGTCTAGGTTAATCAATCAATCGATTAATTATTATTTAATTATCTTAAGATATGGCAATGCATTGCAAGACTAACATCCATTTGGATAAAAGAGGAAATTGATCTTTTATATTTTTGTCTAGGTTAATGAATGAATTGATTGATTATTATTGATCTTTGGATAATGCAATGCATGGGACATTATTGAATAAACAAGTATTTTTTAGAAAAGTCATTATTTATTTGAATATTAGTTATAATGTTCATCAAAAATGAATTTTTCAAAAAAGAAACATGTTATAAGTAATACATGTACTAAATAATTTTTGGAATAAAATATTTTTTGTGCTTGTGATTTATGGGTTAGAAGAAAAATGCAATGAAATGGCAAACATATTTTGCATTGTTAGAATAATTGAATTAGAAGGTACGCCTTGTTTTGAGGCAACATTAGAAACATACTATTGTATAGTATGACATGAGAAACATATTTTTGCTTCCCTATGACTTGCTCTAACATGAAAAATATGCTATTATAGAGTATGTCTATTGAATCTAAATTCACACAATGATTTGTGTACAAATAAATCTATGTAACAATAAATATATGCCATTAAAAGAAAAACCACAAAATCCACACTTGTTTTCCTCCCTACCATATTGGCATCATGAAGCCCCATGGACTCTAGCCAAACCCCTGAGCAAAAAAGCATGAAATGGCCATGGGAGATTTCATGGAGTTTCATCATAGATTACACAATAAAAAACTTGGGAAAACTCTGGTGTTTTTATATATAATATTTGATATTGTTGTGTTTTCTTTGATGTCGTAACTTTAAGGGAAAGAGATATGCTGGTTTTCAAATCCTATTACATGCTTAAGCCTAGTTCCTACAAATGAAATAGAAGGGTCTGTTAGTGCACAAGCAAGGAAAATGAAAAAGGAAAAATACAAAGTGAGTAAGTATATGGGTAAAATTAATATATACAATGTGAAGTTAAAAGTAATGAATATTTTTTACAATTAGGTAACCAAGTTTGTCTATTGAGAGTGGGGAAGTTTTTGTACTTACATACACTATTGATCGTGTTTAAGAAGGGAAAGTTGCATTGCAATGAGTAGCAGGCGCACCAAAGAATTTGAAATAGATAGTGTACAATACACTAATTTTCTTGAATGCCTATTATATTTGTGCAACAATATAAAGGAAGTAATATACATTTACAATAAAAAGGGTTAGCACTATCTGTTGTAAATAGAAAGAGATAAAATGGAACATTTTGAATACATGGCATGTTGGTAAAGAATTGTATATAAGTAAGCTATTGGAGAAGTTGGAAAGAGAGTTGTGGAAACAATAATAAATGCAATGGTTAGAGTAGAGTATGTTTTTGGTAGACAATTGTATGTGAGAATTTGTGTGTCCATGTATATAAGTAGCAATAAATATGTGAAGGTGGAAGGAAAAAGCACTAAACCCATGCTCATTGTCCTCCCTACCATATTGGCATCATGAAGCCTCACGAGCTCTAGTGAAACCCCCGAGCAAGAAATGTAAGTAAGGCCCATGGAAAATCTCATGGACTCTCATCATATGTCATAGAATAAAAATTCTAGCAAAATGGCTATTTTAAAACAAGATCTGTAACATTGTAGTCTTTTTCTTATTGTGAGAAGTTGACGAAAACATGTTTCCCAATTAAGAATTGGTATCATTGGATTTGAAGATGGTTAGAGGAACATACTTAGATAGAGAAAGTGCTTTTATTTGCATTGCATGGCACATCTAACAACCAACAACCAAAAAGGAAAAAAATGTAGTCATGCACAAAAAGAAAAACAGGGCAACCATGACATTGTAAAAGGTTTAGTTCAATGGAGCAACATACACCACTGCCATGTGCTTCTGGGGATAAAAAATGTGATGCAATCAACAAATTTTTTGTCCTCTCAGAAGCACATGATCACGGTGTTAAATTTCCATCCATAATCACATAAACCCATGCTTTTTTCCTCCCAACCATATTGGCATCATGAAGCCTCATGGGCTCTATCCAAACCCTCGAGAAAAAAAAGCAAGCAAGGTCCAACAAAATCTCATGGACTCTTATCATATACCACAGAATAGAAAACTTGGGAAAGGGAAAGTGTTTTCAGAAAAGTTGTGTAATATTGTAGTGTTTTTTTTATCTAACAAGTTGATGGAAAATAGATATCGTGGTGAAGAATTAAAGCATAATATATGCATATGTATACATTTATAGGAACAATTGTAGTTAAATGTTCTTTCTTTCATCAAAAAATATGGGTAGTGCGAGTAATTTTATCACCTTTGGTTCATTGTTTTAGTTATCTTTGTGCAGCCATTATACCCATTAAGATAGGAGTGATCTTGCAGATTAACATAGGAGTAATTGCATATATATATATATGCAGAGGGTTAGTATGAAAGCATAGGCATATTGGAGATAATCATTGTTGTACAATGGGGGTGGATGAAGTAAGTGCACATGGATGAAGTAAGTTTAAGTCTACCATTATTAGAAATACAACTCGAATCTTAGAGAGAATATAGTAAAAATGGTTATCGAATTAACAAGCCAATTGTTACATAGACTGCCTACTGATACATAATGCAGATTTTGCTTTCCGGGACTATGGGAAAAAGAATATTATAAAAGATATTGATAGAAAACAAACAATCTATGTAATAGTTGGCTTCTTGATTGAAAATTCAAGCTAGTAGATAATATAGAGAAATTGTATAAGAACTATTAGGAAAACACTTTAAGAATTGGAGATAAATGACACATGATTGAAAACCCCATGAAAAATATTGATACAAGACAAGTAGTCCATGTAAGAGTTGGCATGTCTAATTAAAATTTTTTACACAAGAAAAAACTTGTTTGTGTGCATCTATGTAGTTACACACATTAAGATACGATCAATTGCAGATTAACATAGGAGTGATTGTGTGTTATCTCTGTGAATCTTTCATTTATTGTTTGTGGTTATCTGTGTGTATCTTTGGTGTTGCACCCATTACCATAGTAGAAATTGTAGTTAAATATTCTTTCTTTTGTCAAAAAATATGGTTAGGGTTAGTAATTTTATTGGCCTCCATTTGTGGTTTTAGTTATCTGTGTGCATCTTTCTGATTACACCCATTAACATAGGAGTAATTGTAGATTAGCATAGGAGTGATTGGATATATAATATGCAAAGAGTTAGTATGAAAGTATAAACATATTGGAGATAAAATTAGTTTGGTGGTTGTGCAGTGTTGGTAGTACATATTGAAGAAAAATAGAGGAATTGTATAATAGGTATTAGAATAATACTTGTTTGGTACAATACATCCATAGCATTCAATGATATAGCATTGATATGTTGTTAAGAATAGAGCATTTTATCACAGTATGCGTAACATATTCATAATGTTGCAACGACTCTTCAAGCAATGCAACTGAATCAATATATTTTCTTACATATTTTGGAGTATACTTTACCACACTGCAACATTGAATATTGCATTTAGTTCCTGGTGTGCCATCACACCACAATAGTAGGATTATATATATATATATATGGGTCTACGCAAGATCATGGGGGTCCAAACAGTGGCAATGTGAAAAAAAGGCATTTTTAACACATCCAAAAATGCAAAATTCACGCCTTTGACCTTCAGGAGGCCCAAGTACAATATTTGTTAGGAACGGATATCCATTACGAAATGGATATCTATTTTAAAATAGATATCTAATACAAAATGGATATCCATTTTGTTTAAGCCAATCTTTATAATTGTGTCAGGTTCGGCCCGACCAATTATTTTATTTTATATATTATAATTTTTTTTAATATATTTATCATATACACAATAAACTAAAAAATATTACACTAATGTTTATTAATTGAATATTATATCATAATATATTTAATATATTATAATATTATATTTTATTATAATATTAAATATATTAAATTTATTATATAATATTATTATAGAATATTATATGATATTATATTATAAATATATTATAAATAATATAATATATATATTATATTATATTTTCATATTATACATTTGAAAAAACTGTTGACTATATATCAAAATAATATAAAACAAAAAATGAATATTTGTTCTTTGTGTTATAATTAAAAAAAAATCCTAAGAGGTCATATTATATAATACCAATATAATATAATATGATATAATATTATATTATAATATATATTATATTATATTATAATATATATTATATTATATTATAATATAATATTATATTATATTATAATATAATATTATATTATATTATAATATAATATTATATTATATTATATTATATTATATTGATATGATATTATATTATATAATATATTATATACATTATATTATAAATAATATAATATATATTATATATAATAATATGTATTATATTAAAATTAATATAATATATATTATATATTCTATTAAATATTTCAAAAAAACCACCCGCAATTAAATATGGTTAGGTCTCAGACCCGACCATTTTATTAAAAGGTCTATAAATCAAGAAACAGATATCCGTTATAAAATGATATCTATTCCTTGCGCTATAAACAAAATTCCAAAAAACCTGAGAGCTATTTTTGATGTGTTTGTGCACTAGGTTTAAACATTGCAACTCGAATATCTATTCGAGAGAGGTGAAATTGCCAAAAAATATATCAAATTTCTAAGGTATGTCTGTTTTTTTCAATTTTTATTCAATTTATATTCATTTTGCATTTTTTTTTTAAATTTTAGTCAAAAATAGGGTATATTTGATAGATTTTTTATTACATTAAAACCATTGTTAATTTTTTAAAAAATTAGCAATTAACAGGTTTAAAATGGATCAAAATGAAAATCCTAACCCCTTACAAAATGAAAACCCTGATCCCACACAAAATGAAAACCCTAATCCTACAAAAAATGAACACCCTCCAAATCCTCCACCGCAACCATTGTTTCCAAATGAAAATGTTCCAACAATACACGATTCTATTCATAGAAATTTAGATCAATTAAGAAAATTATGTCAAATCTATGAGACACTCGATGAACTATCAGACATGAAAAACACTTTGGAAAAAAATATTTTAAATGTTCAAACTTTGGCAACTCAGCATAATAAATTTGCACAATGGTGAGAGGAACAAAGACAATTTTATGCTGATGGGTTATCATAAGATGAGGTGAAGGCTCTTGATATTGAGAAAGCCCAATTAGCCCAGTTATTCATCGATCAGAGAACTGGACAACCTGTTAATGTGTGGAAACTAGAATTTTCAATTAAATGGTGCACCCATAGAGGCATATTAGATCATTTTTGGAGATGTTGGTGGATGGTTTTTGATAAAACACCCAACAACAATCTTGATGTCCCTTAGTATTTTCTCTAAAAATTATATGTTGATTTTGTGCTAGGGAAACATGTCAATTACTTTGGTATGTGATATTTCTAGGGTGTTAGTAGAGGGATGCCACAGGATAGACCTAGGGCAAGCCGAGTCACCCCAGTTTGTCCTCCTCCACCTATTGTTACTCTGACTCCACTACCTTACCCTGAGATTTTTGTAGATTTAGGGACTTTGAGAATTTATGCATTACATTCATTGAGTGATCATTTGGTCATGCAGAGCCATCATGTTGTGCAACCATTTGACAATGCATCCCATCACGACGGTGCTACACCTAATACATCCCAGCATGATGGTGGTGCACCTGCTATAGTAGCTCCCATTGGTACACAACCATCAGCTCCCACTGGTACACCATCCTCTTTGGGACATATTTGTGTGCCTCATCATTGCATGACAAGCAACAATTTATGTTTCGGTCCTCTCTAATGGTCCACTGAGGCTCGCATAGACACATCCGACTTTGAGGTTCATGATATGCCAAATGTAGGAGTTGATAGAGCACAAAGTGGAGAATTTTTAGGAGAGACATCGACTACCAAGGATGATATGGGAGGACCAAGACGTCTTAAATAAATTTCATAGTGTGTTTTATGTAAATTCTTTCATAGTTTATGAAAGATATTTGTACTAATATATGTTTATGTGCTGGAATTTTTAACAGTTGTTGATAGAGGAGTAGATGTCAGACGTGCAGCAGGCTATGCATACTACCATTTCATTTTCCTTATACAATCAGTTTATGGTAAATTATTTAAATTGTTATTTTAGATGTTAATTTATCTTTGAAATCTATTATGTTTAAATACATGTACTACATATATTGATAGTCTAATGTAATCTTGTATTTTTATGTAGCAACCTGGTCCTTATACAACCTTGTTGACTAGGTCTGACCCATTGGATGAAGTTGCACAATAGGTATATATATTTTTTATTCTCGATATTATAATTATATGTGCATGTGCATTTACATTCTTGTCACTTTTTATATAGGAAACCATATTAGTTGATCCATCCACTATGAGCCCATCTAGTGTCATAGCATCACAACAAGTATGTGTTTATTTGATATTGCAGATCATTTAAGTTTAGATAGGAGTAGATATGTGACTAGTAGATATGATTATTTTTCAACAATTATATGTTAATTTGTATCATTTTTATTTTATCTTCTATGGTCCTCTGTTTGACTCAGCATTGTGATGAGTGAGAGACCATTACTTTATACAAGGACTCCTAATTGTCCTAAGGGACAATCATATGCAGAACATCTTGTAGAAAAGAGAGCAAGATTTGAGGTAAACAACAATTGCATTATTGATATAATATAATACATGTATATTTATTTTGATGTTAAATTTGTAATTTATAAGTGATGGTATATAAGTTTCTATTTACTAGTCTATCTTGTCAACCATTCACATAATCTAATTTTTGGTTTGAAATTTTCTTATGCAAGAAACTTCAAAGCATCTAAATTCTTTGAGGAGGATTGATTTTGATGTTCCAACACAGGATTAGGATATGATATAGATTGGCATGTACTTAGGGTTTGACAGATCTTGAGATGTCATATATGCCACAATTTGTAAAACTTGTTCTAAGTAGGCATATGCTAAATTTGTATATGCACAAACACAATTATTGTACACTTTGATATATAAGAATTGATATTCAATCTAATTTGTTCCTTGTGTGCATGTCTTTCTACTTTGAATTTTTAAAATGGAATGTATAATTATCTTAGAATGGTTTAAAGTTATGATTGATAATGTATGTTATAGATTAATGAAATAACATTTTAATAGAACTTATGAATTACAATTGGTAATCCATCTATTTTTTTGAGGATTTTTTTCAAACAATGAATTGCCTTTTCTATTGTACCACATTTTTCATACATGTCTGCCAATAAATTTTTATCAAACACTCATTTTGAGAATACCCATGATTTCAAGATCTATTGAATGAATTTACATTTGACATTATTTTGTTTTTTAAACTCATGTAATGAAGTGTGCAACTGATTTTTATTTCAAAATAAGTTAAAATTAATGAAAAGTGGATACAACTTAATGAAATTTATTTCATGTTACAGTTTTCATTCAAAAGTAATATAATCATCTTGATAAAAATCAATGTCACTTAATGTTCATTGAAGCATAATAACATGTAAAAGGTATAAAATCCTCTTGAGTAAGAATCAATATCTTCACAAAATCAACTCAAACCCACAAAACAAAAGGTTGTGAGAGACACCCATTACCCTTCTCTTTAACATATCTCAAAACCTAATGTGCTTGTTTTGGAACAACCCCACTGAAATTGAACTAATACGCTGAACAGGGCTCCAGTTAGCCCAAATTTGCAAAACAACTCCTTTTTAAAAATATTTCCCCTCCAAGATTCCTTTGGAAAGTATCTCACTATGCTATAAACATCCAAATTCCACAACTATCATCCTTGTAAATTCCATCTAAGTCACTTAATCATGAAACCCTCATTTGCCTAGATTATAAGGGGGTTTATTGAAAGTATGCATTTCCACACTTATCTCACTCAAAAAAACCTCAAACACATTTATAGAAGTATGCATATGCTTAATACACCTTTATAAATTGCTGCCCCAATGGATTTCAATCACTAACACCATTAAACCTCCCAATTTCACTCAAAAATCACACTTTTGCATCTAGGGCATCATGCCCAAACCTCAATTGACCTCCCCTGCTCTCCCAAACCCTTCTAACATCTAATTCCTACCTAATTGGTCCATTCCACTAAGCCACAATAGATAAAATAGATGGAATGGCCAATTATTTCATTTTCAAGTCTTCAAAACCCTTAAACTGGTCACACAGACCTGTTAATAGTAATTCTCCTCCAAGATGCTTTAAACTAAATGAAAATCTAAAAGATTGGATGAAAATTGAAGTTACATCAATCCTCCACCAGATCCCACCACTTTTAGAGCAATAAATTCTTGTACGAGCAAGTATAGTGCCTTGAATCTACAAATTATAATGCAAAACACAATTTTTTGAGAAAATAGTGATTTTAGTATTAAAAATTCAAATTCTCAATGGCTAATTCCTCTTCAAACATTCACAAGGCCTTTTAAAGGAATTAAAAACATGACCAAATAACTTCCAACAATTTTACAATGAACTACAACAAGATGACTCTTGAACTTTCATCATTTGACAATAAGTTGCAATTTTGACAAGTGTAAAGTTACAAAGTGGTGCAACTTTCGTTTTGCAACTCATACGACCAAATAGAATGTTCTAACACGTCTGAATGGGTACCTTTATGCTAGGGATGTCCTCTTTTGCAAACCAAATATGTTGAATCACTCTGAGCTACATTGGACCGGCGATTTCCCTTAAGAGTCCAAAGTGCTAAAAGGCATCAACATTTGAAGGGATATTTATTGGAAACCGTGACCCCTACGGACTCTCCATCTAAGGATATGGGATTAGGTTGGGACCCTCTACAATAACCTCTCTCAGTTTTTGTTGTCTCGGAGGCATTTTTCTACAATGACAAGTTTTCAATTGAGGAAAAAGTTGTCAGATGCAAGCAGTGTAGAGTTGCAAAGTGGTGCAACTTTCGTTCTACAACTCGTACGACCAAACAGATTGTTCCAACACATCCTAATGGGTACATTTATGTTAGGGATAGTCCTCTTTTGAACCCAAATACACTGAATCACTCTGAGCTACATTGGACCAGTGATTTCCCTTAAGAGTCCAAAGTGCTAAAAGGAAACAATCTTTGAAGGGCTATTTCTCAGAAATCGCGATGCCTTTAGACTCTCTATCTGAGGCTATGAGATCATGTTGGGACCTTCCACAATAATCTCTCTCAATTTTTGCTATCTTAGAGGTGTTTTCCCATAATGATGAGTTTTCAATTAAGAAAAAGGTTGTCAGATGCAAGTAGTGTAAAGTTGCAAAGTGGTACAACTTTCATTTTGCATATTGTATGACCAAATCAGACTATTCCAACACATCTGGATGGGTACGTTTACACTAGGGATGGTTCTCTTTTTCACCCAAATATGTTGAATCACTCTGAGCTACATTGGACTGACAATTTCTCTTAAGACTCCAAAGTGCTAAAAGGCAGCAATCTTTGAAGGGTTATTTCTCAGAAACCGTGATGCCTACAAACTCTCCATCTAAGACTATGGTATCATGTTGGGACTCTCTACAATAACCTCTCTTGGTTTTTCCTATCTCAGAGGAATTTTCCTGCGGTGATGAGTTTTTAGTTAAGGAAAAAGTTGTCAAAGGAAAGCAATGTAAAGTTGCAAAATGGTGCAACTTTTTTTCTGCAACTCGTAGGACCAAATAGACTATTCCAACATGTTTGGATGGGTACGTTTACACTAGAGATGGTCCTCTTTTGCACCCAAATATGTTGAATCACTCTAAGCTATATTGGACCGATGATTTCCCTTTAAGAGTCCAAAGTGCTAAAAGGTAGCAATCTTTGAAGGGCTATTTTTTGAAACGGTGATGCCTACAAACTCTCTATTTGAGGCTATGGAATTTTGTTGGGACCCTCTATAATAACCTATCTTGGTTTTTTCTATCTCAAAGGTGTTTTCCTGCAGTGATTAGTTTTCAGTTGAGGAAAAAGTTGTTAGATGCAAGCAGTGTAAAGTTGCAAAGTGGTGCAACTTTCATTCTGCAACTCATACGACCAAAAATATTGTTCCAACACATCTAGATGGGTGTTTTTATGCCAAGGATGGTCCTCTTTTTCATCCAAATACACTGAATCACTCTGAGCTTCATTGGATTGGTGATTTCCCTTAAGAGTCCAAAGTGCTAAAAGCCAACAATCTTTGAAGGGTTATTTCTCAGAAACCATTATGCCTACAGACTCTTTGTTTGAGGCAATGGGATCATGTTGGGACCTTCTGCAATAAACTCTCTCAAATTTTTCTATCTTGGAAGCATTTCCCTATGGTGTCAAGTATTCAGTTGATGGAAAAATTGTCAAATGGATGTGATGTAAAGGTGCAAAGGGGTTTAGGGTTCATCTTGTTCCTTGTAAGTGAAAAATTGATTCATCTACTCAAATTCACTTAAGTCATGAACTACACACATGAATACAAAGTATACGCATTAAAAAATGTAGGTTGTAAAGTATACATTACAATACTCAAACACTTAAGTCATGAACTACACACATGAATACAAAGTATACGCATTAAAACATCTAGGTGATAAAGTATACATTGCAATACTCATAAGTGACAAAGTATACACATAAGTTGTAAAGTATACACTTGAATACACGTAAAGTTTACACAATATGCATGATATTATCTTTCAATAATTGCTATAAAATATATAGAATTTATAAAATGCATGTAGGCATACAACAAACGGCCCTAATACATAGTCATTTCCCAATAGGGGAAGGAAATAGAGCACTCATTGCCTTCATGGTCGACATAGTCTTCCACAAGAGTAGAATGTTGGCATTCTGGAGTGACAACCACCTGTACAAACCATTAAGGTAGCAATCAAACTTGGAATAAACAATATTAGAATAAAATAGATTGGTTATTCTAAGCATTTTTATAGTTTGCATTACCAATTCACCATCATTCAGGTTGTTTAGAATAATATAGATTTGTTAGTCTAATAATATTTTCCATTGTGACAATATAGATTTCTCATTTCAAGTATATTGTGATGTTCTAGCATGATAGATCATGGACCTGCTGCAATAATAGCTAGCTTTGATCCTTTGGGAGAGGTATGTGATAGATTAGAATAATATAGATTGGTTATTCTAAGAATATTTTATAGTTTTCATTACCAATTCATCATCATTTAGGTTGTTTAGAATAATATATATTTGTTATCTAGGCATCTTTTCTATTGTGACAATATAGATTTCTCATTTGAAGTATGAAATGGTAATGCAACCAAGTTCAAGAAATAAAAACTTAACTTGTAGGATACATGAAGCCATCATCATTTTTCATCTGTTGTGTTAGCTTTTTCTTTCCCTATACACATCGTACCAACCAATAGTTTGATCCCTCTTCATTCCCCTACAGTGCTACAACTACATAGACATGTCTTGGTTGTACAAGATCTAAAAGATGATCGTAGTCAAGTGAAATTTCCATTACATCTTGTAATGAGGATTGTGCTACAAATAAAGGGGTTAGGTATTATGGAATCCATGTATCTACCCATTCACTTGACTTGCACTGATCCCAATAACACACTTAATAAAATTCTAACACAAACAAGCCATCTCTCATGTCCATATGGTCCATGCACTCGCATCTAAGCTTCGAACTAAATGCATCTTTGAAGAATCTCTAATTGTTTGGCTTTCCATTTTGTCTCCCATTGTTCCCTCCTCAGCCAACCAAAAGAACCTACACAGTTGTGAATCAAGTGTCCCTCCTCATGACAGTGCATAAGTACACCAATCCACAATAGAATGTGCATCAATGAATGTTGCACCACCTTTGATCTTCATTTATTCCTTATCCAAAGCTCTCTTCACACATGCACATGCACCATCATGCTTTCCTTTTCCATGCCCAGCTTCGAAAAAACTCCAAATATGTGGTACACCCCTCTCTATATGCATCCTACTCAACCAATAAAACATGTGAACATTCTTGAATTTCCCTATGCAATTATCTGACCAAATCAAATGTTGACCCATTGCAATTCCTTTTTCTTCAAAGAACTCAAAAAAGTTTTCAAAACAATGTTGTACAAACTCGGATGAATGAGATCTATCATCACTCATATAAACATGGTACTCCTTGATTATCTTCCTGTCCTCTTTTGTACTATTAGGGGCATGCCTATATGTTATGTGGACAAAAATAGAAATTTGAATAAAATTATAATATTGTGATTGATCTTCATTTTGTGGTTGCAATGTGTAATTTTCAACAAAATCAACTACAAATAGAATAGTTCCAATGGGGAAAGAGTCCTTACACATTCTGAATTGCTAATCCAACCACTACAACCTGTGGCTATGCCTTGCATACTTATAGAAAAGATTTTTCTTAAAATCTGAAATAAAATCAGAAATACTTACCTCTCTTGCAACCAACTCACATCTAGAACCCGCATCTCCACTCTTCAATGTGTATTTCACTATCTCATACTTTTTTTCTCAACAAATTTGTTACCAAAATCATGATTGTTGCCCTCATTAAATCATGTTACAAACTTTGATAAACCACCAAATTGAAAACAAGTTTCATTTAAACAATCATTTCTATAAAATAAGCAACCAGCACCTCTAATGCATAAAAATGAATCCAACAACTCCCTGGATGACACTCCTGCAACATTTCGTTGGTATGCATAGTAGAATGAATATGGCATAACAATTCATGATACATTGAAAACACAACATGGTATTTACAACATGTATTATGAACCTTAATAGGAACACAATAAAAAGGCTTGCAAGACTCAAAATCCCTTTGTAAAACCCCATCTCGCAACCTAGAGGATGATGCAATACTGTGGAAGCACAACTATTTTTGTTGCCTTACAAGTTAAAACAAGATGAGTAAAGTATCCTACTCTAACCACATACATCCTCTAGGCTACATAACACATCTACATGTGAACACCATTACTTATAAAATTAAACCAACCATAGCATAAGAATATTAAACTCAAGATACAACTTACAACAACACATTAAACCATTGCAAGATAAATCTAACACATAGAAATGTATTGAACATATTTCCACAGATACAACACCATTAAATCTAATAATGAATAGATCACAAATATTATTACAATTACACCACAAAGGTTCACCTCGATACAAATGAGGTATTACAATTATACATATAGATCCATAGTTACAAAGAAGAAGGAGAATAGCAACTCTAGAGAACCACACAAGCTCCTCGAACAGTGTAAGATGCACACCACCCAACCATCTAGTACCCGTAGGCCCAACCCCCATGCTAGGAGATAGTAATAGGAAACCAAGACAACCTTTTACCTCTAGACACAGGCAATATACAAAAATACTCACAAAATAGATAAACAAGAACTAGGGTCACATTGCTTCCAGAATCACTAAATCAAGTACAATCACAATACAAATAATCTAACTATTGTCATAGGAGGAGTGTCATCACAAAGGTTGCATTGGTTATCCAAAGGGGATCTTCCTAGGTCTCGACCTCCCTTTATGGTTATCCTGGTAACCTCTCACGATTTTGGCCTCACATGCACACCAGTGCAGAATCGGTTATCTTTCGAAAAGACAAGATAACGATCTAGCCATTCCAAGCCTTCCCGACTCATCTCAAGTCTCATACAATCCCTTGATCCAATGAGCAAGGCTAAATATCTTGTTATATGTGTTAAGCTAATAGATTATTTAATTCCCACTTTGATTATACTGACTCCCACACGAGTTGTCCTGGGACCACTTTGTGTCCTAACCCTCACTGAAAGCCACTCCCCTATCGGAAACTCATAACTCAAAATACATGCCAATGGTAAACAATGCCCTAAGAACTAACAACAATAACCCATACACCTCAAAAGGTAACACATCTCTATGGATGTCCAATAAAGAAACCCAATACTTGCACTACCCAAGAAACTCAAAGGGTGAACTAAAGTTACCACAACCCTTCCACAATTACAACTCTGGAAGACTTAGATTCACATAATGACAAATACTTTCCCCAAGTACACAATTACATAAACACGTGATTTCAAATACAATTCAAGAAAATAACAAATACTATCCTTTAGATTTCCTAAATCCGTTACAATCAATTTTTGCATATTAAAATACATTATCTCAAAATACAATTTCAATTTAATAAACTAACAACGAAACAATTAAATATTCCACTTCCAAATCACAACTGCTCTTAATACTTAATTCAATTTTCTTAATTAAATATTCAATCTTTCTATTTAAAATCATTCCATTACAAAATAAATATTTACATCTTATAACATAATAACCTTAAAATAATAATATTTAAAAAATAATTAATTATATTAAATATATATATATTTATACAACTTGTGCATGTACAATGAAATACATATATATTTAAATATAAAAATATCTATTTTTAAATATACAATCAAAAATTTCATCTCACATTAATATAACCAAAATACATAGTTTACATATATTAGATTATAATATTAAATTATTATAAACTAATATATATAAATTATATATATAAAACAAATCTAAAATATATATTAAATATATATTATATATAATATAATATATATTAAATATATATTATATATAATATAATATATATTATATATATATTATATATAATATAATATATATTATACATAATATATATTTTTTATATATATTAAATTTTATTTAAATTTAAAGCATCAAAAATCGTAGGTTAAAACCCTGCGCACAAAACAGAGGGGAAGGTTGGGGCTGTTGCCCATGCAACCTCCCTCCCCATGGGGCGCGACCTGTCAAGGCACTGCCTCCACAGCCAGCACTTCCATGGTGGGTGCGGCTGTGGGGTTCACACCCACCCATCCCCCAACAAAATACAATTAACTTCAA
>VDFB02000363.1:125674590-125751331 GCA_007258455.2 Sequoia sempervirens | reverse complement strand
GAGAAGAAGGAAGAAAACTAAGTTTCTTAAAAATATAATCACTAGAAACCCTAATTTGAGCTCACAAGAAAAGCTCAAGGAAAAGGTATCAATCTATCGCAAAAGTCTGCATAAAAGCAAAAAAAACTCTCTTTTTCCATGCTCAGACTGAAAAGCTCCTAAAAATAGGCTAAATCTGCTTTAAAAGCTAGAAAACACCTTATCTCTCCAAGAGGAAACTCAAATCTGACCCAAGACAGAAATTAAAACAATCTGCTAAAAATAGCAAAAAGATAAAAACAGTTTGCTTTATCTTTGCTTTACATGATTGCAGATTTTACAATTTGACCTATTTTTTGCAATTAAAGATTGCTAAATCTTTTGCAAAATAAATACAACTTATATCTCCATTAGAGCAATTGATTTTCTCAAAAACTCATAAAAATATAAGACATATTATCCTCTCAATACCTTAATTGATTTCTTCAAAATCAATTAAAAACAAAAGCCAAGGCATATATGAGATTATTTTGCAATTTCTTTATTGATTTTCTCACAAAATCAATTAAAATATAGGATAAAATCCACTTCAATTCTCACTAAGGCATAATTACTTAAACCCTAAAGTCCAAGGTTCCCTCATATTGCCAAAATATAATCACACAAACCTAAACTTAGGAAATTTTTTGATTCTTAGCCTTGCACTTTGCAACCTATCATGGGTAATCGACCACTTAACACCATGCATAAGGTTTGATATTAAAAAAAAATGCTAAGCCCATAGATTCAAATTAGGGCAACACAACAAAAGAAGGGAAAACCCTAATCTTCACTTCATTTTGCACTTGTCATTTTGAAAGAAAGCTCTGACTGGGAGAGCGCCGCCACCACCATGCTTAGGGTTTCAGCTAAGAATGAAGATTGAGCCTCCATTGTTGCTATTTTGTCGAATCTCCATTGTTCTGATGGTAAGAACCTTTTGTGAACTTCTTATGGGCTTCCTAAGACTGATTTATTTGTTTTTTTAAAGTCGTTTCTTGGCCTTGAGGGTGCGGCATAAACATAATTTTTGATGTTGTTTCACTTCCAGTATCTATTTGTTTATACCATGCCATTTGGCCACCATACACAAGCTCGACCTAGGTGTTTTTGTTTGAATTTTGAAAGCTCTGTAGAGCTCTAGGCGTGGCCTCTAATCTTCATGAAATGGTAAGTTTCAATTTTGTGTGTTCACTTCCAGCAAAAGAAAGCTTATGAAGCTTTACATTCCTGCAAAATATTGATTTCTATTTGTAATTTCATAGCCATATACACGCTGCGTGCCATTATATGTACCAACTGGAACAAAATATCTCATGGGTATGTGCTAATTTGAAGAAAAATGCATTTCTAGGGCAAGAACTTGATGTGGGAATTTGCTGTTTTGAAGAAATCATATTTCTCTTGTGATTTTTCCTCCTCTGGAGCTCGACCGTCAGGACTTCCTTTTACTTTCTGTTGTCTCATATGAAATCTGCAATTTTTTGTATCTACTTTAACTCCATCGTATGGGTTTTTGTATTTTTCTGAGAATACATATTTACCTGATCTAGGGCTCGACCCATGACTACATTTTACCTTCCTTTGAAGCTTTTTTCAAAATACCTTTATGAACGAATGATATACTGCATTTATTTTGTTCCTCTATTGAAAACCCCATGTCCAGGTAAGCTGGAAATTGAACTGTCTTCTTTTCAAACCAAAACCCCAAGATGGTTTTTGTAAAAAAAATGAAGAAAAATCTGTTCATTTTGATTACTTGAAAAAAATGGGCTTGACCCACTATTTAATTCTGTATTTTTCTGTGTCTATTTAAACTCCACCATATGAGTTCACTTGTGATATGAAAAAGTCTGTATATTTTGATAACTGTGTAAAATCTGGGCTCCTTTTGGCATTTAAATTCTTCAATTTTCAATATATGGATATTTTTAATTTGTGAAGAAAATTTTCTTTTGAATGTATCTTTAGCTATATTCAAACTCATCTTCTTTCTATAGAAAACTCCCATGTGTTTCTTTTTCATTACTATTGAAAACCCTCATTCGAGTATAAGAGATTCTGGAAATGTATCCTTGTTTTATTTTCAATTGCCATTATATTGTTGTTCTCTTTACACATAGAAATCCTTTGATTTAAATTTGAACATTATTCCTTTGCTCTAATTTGTTATTCTTCACAATCTTCAGGAATAAACCCTAAATCCCCACTCCAACATTTTTTGCAACCTCTACTTATCCTAGAAATAACTTTATGTATTTAAATATTTGTAAAACCTGTGCACATTTCTTGTTTGATACTTGAAACTCTTTGAAGATATAGTTTGGAAACATGACATAAGAATTCCCTCAAGCAGTGTACCTTGATTGTTTGCTTTCAAATAACAGTAATACATCAGCTCTGTTTAAAGCAATCATTTGCACTTTCTTTAATCAAATACACCAGTTACTGTACTGATGGTCATCATCCACTATTCTGATAGAAATATGAAGCTCTCTTTACTTGTCCTTATTATGTAAAATTGTTTCATGCACAAATACCTTCCTCAAATGAAGATCTGAAACAACACACTTCATTAAGGCATTATGTATGCCTGTTTAGTATCCTTGATTGAGAGAAAGAATACTGTTGATCTTTGCATGATATTATGAACAGAATGAACAAATAATATTGTGGCAAAAAAACATAAACCATACAACAATGCTTGAGATGAATGCACTCAGTTAAATGATTGAGCGGATTAAACCCACTGTTCACCTGAAGCTTTCAGAAAGCATTTACATGATTATTATGAATGCATAGTTGGTTTAATGGCTTGATGGATAACTTTTCTTTACTCTTTCAGTTGCATTTCCTTTCTTGATGACTATGATGATTGCAATTACTATTTCAACCCACTTGTAATCAATAGGGGCAGCATGCTGAGCTCTACCCTTGTGGGAGCCCGTTTTCCTCCACTTTCTTAGTCTTCAAATGATAATCAACTTCGTGATTTTACCCTTACCTGCACAAGGAAACAAACGATTTTAGCATAAAAATAATGGCTGATGATGATGTTTTCTCCCTTTGTTCATGCTTCTGTTTCCTCCTTAATGGTTCCAGTGTATGATTAGTAGCATACTGCATTATTGTTGATGGTTCATATAGGTGTCTTCATAGTCGGAGCCTCTGACATCCCTCTCTTCCTTCCTAGAGGTCAATGGAGCTTGGAGAAGACAAAAGCTGCACCACTTTAGCATTGACCATCAACCAATTAGGAAATGATGATCATGTTGTTACTTATGTGATTTCTTATTTTAATGTACCTTCCATAATGTAGGGTGATACTGGTGATGCACTATAACAGTTAAATCCACAACTTGTGTGGATATTTGATTTCAATCCTATGCTTTTCATTTCGAAAAGAAAATGCATCTCAATGCAATGTTGTATTATCATTTGAATTCTCGTAATAAAATGAAGCTCTGTAAATATGAATTATTTCATGAAATAAATAAAAGCAATCTGAAATGCTTTATCATTTAACGCTCAATCCTGTACTTCATTTGATTGTAAAGCATTGAATAGAAACTTCTAAAAATTATGATTCCTCTTTTCAAAGCATAACTGTCACTTAATAAATAATGGTAATTAAGATACAATCAACACTCAAGCATATCATGAAAAATAGTTGTAACTTCACTTAAGATAAAACAATATTTAGCCATCTCCACCAATTGAGTTGTAGCGAAAAATTGGTAACACAATGTAAGAAGGAGCGAGAAGCATTGACCAAGTCTGTAGAGGGGAAGAATGTTGAGGGTGAAGGCTGGTTGAAGGACAACAAGACCTTTTCCCATGATATGCAAAGGATTCATGACATGAAGGAAAAAATCAAGTGGTCCGAGAAAGTGGCTGCTAGCATACAAGATGACTTGGACAGGAAATTGCCTCAAACCTATCAGATACCTATTGAAGGCAGTAGTAATATTCCAATAAAGAGACAAAATAATGATGAAGAGAACCTACGTGTGTGATCTCCTCCTAAAATAATTGTAATAAGTTTTGACAAATTTGAGGATTATACACCTTTAACACCCTAAAGAAAACCCTTATGCAAATGTTGACAATAAATAAAATATTTATGCAAAGGTTATTGGTTAATAAAGTACTTATGTGTAACTGTAACTCCAAGTTCAAGATGTGAGGTTGGTCAACCTTTGGTTCTAGGTATGCAATTACACTACATGTACTCCTGTGACACTAAAGTTGATTATCTATTAAATATTGCTAGCAAAATTTTTGAAATAGCAATTCTATTCAAAATTTCTATGATTATTAAAATTATCTTATGAAGCTTTCTCAATATTAGTACCACTACTATCATCTCTATCTATAACTCACCAACCTCCTACATTAAATAAATTTTATACCAACAACTTGTTTACACTTTTCCTTGTAGTCTTGTTATATTTGAAAATTCAATTGAAAATCGTACAAAAAAAAATTTACAACTTAGAATCATACATATCTTTATAACCTATTACTTATTTATGAGTTTCATTTATTATAATGGCTACCCACAATGAATCTCCTTCCAGCCAACCATCAACCCAACAACTAGAAGCCCTTGAGGAGTCAACGAATTCAAACACACATGTGCCAAGTTTGATAGACAAGTTACATACACATCAATTGAAGCCCATTAAAACAAATCATTAGAGAACTCCATGATGGTACACTTATTGCACGTGCTATAGAACGACAAGAGATTGATGACATGGAAGACATTTCCCGCAAATTACATACAACATGCAAGAAAGTTGCAATATTCTCTAGTTTTTTAAGAGAAATTTATTATGCCAAGCAATACAAGGAGCCAAGAGCTCCAAAATACACTATTGAAGAATTTATTTTGTACTTGTATGACAAAAACCACTATTACATTAAAGATGCAACAAGCAATTAGGAGTTTGACAGTGGTGTGCATTTATTCTCCATAAATTAAAATGTTAATAACCATAACAAGAAAATACTATACTCATTGAAGCATCTTGTTGCACATAGTGTTGAAACAAAATCAGAAAGTAGTAATGTTGTAGAAGAATGCTCAAATGATGAGATGGATCTAGAATGATTGATATGTAAAGATTCCAGGGTTCTGTTAATGTCAAATCTATTGATACAAGTAGGTCTTGTCAATGGAGCTTTAGGATATGTACAAAACATTGTATACAAACCTAGAACCGGTCCACCAAAACCACCAACATATGTAATGGTTGTGTTTGACAACTGGGTATGTGCAGGATCATCATGGAAAAAATAGGCCCTTAAGTGGCAAAAAATTCAAAAAATTAGAGTTAGGAAACTTGACGTAAAAATTTGAATAAGTTATCTATATTATTTCAAAAATATGTAAGAATAGAATCTGTAGAAAATTGAATGTAGTTTCTAAAATACTAGGTTTTTAAAAAAATATATATATCTATTTGGTGAAAATTTGAAATTTCAATGTAGTAGTACTTAAATTTCAGGGAAAAAATAAGTAGGCGTCTGTCTAACCACCCTAGAACCATAATAAAATAATAATATTTTTTTATAAGATTTTAGATATAAGTAGAGGACTCATGTCTTGATGTGATGCATATTTTTTTGTAGTTTTTTTCTGAGTAAATAATTAATTATGAATTTTTTATTACAAATTTAAAAAAATTATAAAAACTCACATGTCTAACCACCTTAACTTGGTCAAAACTTCATGAAATTCAATTTTTATTTTTTTAATCCTATAGTATGCAAAGCATAGAATGTGACACATTTTGGATTCAAAAAATGTGATACCGTTTGAAAGCTATAGATGTTTTTCAATCAACCTATCAATCAAGAATTTAGTCATAATTCAAACAGAAAATGAATAATAATTACTTATTAAATTTAAAGTAAAACATAATTTATACTGGGGGAAAGTTGAGAATCTCCTTTAAAAACCCTTTTCGTTTCATCAATTTTTGGTAAAAAAAAGTTATCAACCACATACTCATCATATTGCCACTTTTTGGTCCATCATGATCTTGCACATACCCAACTATTCAAGAATACCATTTGATGATTGTAACCCAAATAAAATTCCAATTACAACAATACAGAGGGGTAGGACAATCCAAATTCTATTAAGATTGGCTTGGACATTGACAATTCACAAATCATAAGGTTTGACTCTATCAAAAGCTACTATTGATATAAGAGCAAGAGAAAGAATGGGATTGACATTTTTAGCTATATCCCATGTAAAATGCATCGAAGGCTTAGAATTATGCCACCATTCACATATGACTGTTATGAAAAAATGAAAAAGGGTAGTCAACTTGCCAAGAGAAAGGCCAAAGAAAACACATTGAAAATTTTAGAAGATACTTGATGTAACATGCATATGTTCTTTAATTATGATTCCATGAGTGTCAAATTTCAAAATGTAATATATGTGTATGATATTTAGTTTTATACTACATTCAATTCTTCTACTATATTAAAAATTCAATCAAGAAGTTATAAACGTTTCCATTTACTCTTCCAATTTTTTTGGCCATGTTCAAATTCTATTGAATACTATTTTTCTTATATGATGATGATGCAAAAATGAATCCTACCAACAATCCATATAATCACCCAATTGCTGGAAAAAATGAACCTCCTACAAGAACCATTCCTATTGTAGCACTGAATCCGTACCAAAATAGATGGTCAATAAAGACAAGAGTCACTAGAAAGGGTCAAATTCGCCATTTTAACAATGCAAAAGGAGATGGAAAAGCATTTACTTTTGACTTGGTTGATTTAGATGGTGGTGAAATAAGAGTAACATGTTTTAATGCAGTTGCAAAAAAGTTTTATGATTGCATAGAAATTGGAAAATTGTTTATCATCTCAAAAGGGAGACTCAAACCTGCACAAAAGAATTTCAACCAATTAAAGAAGAATGGGAAATCTTATTAGAAAAAAAATTGATTGTTGAGTTGTGTTTGGAGGAGGATAGCTTTATACCAAAACAACAATTCCATTTTACACTGATAAGAGAAATTGAGAACAAGAAAATTAATTCTTTGGTTGATATCATTGGTGTTGTTTTCTCAATCGACACACCAAACACAATATTCATAAAGAATGCCACACAAAATAAAAAAAAGAACCCTACAACTGAAAGACATGTCAGGTTGTATGGTGGAATTAACAATGTGGGGTGGTTTCTACAATAAGGAAGGTCAACAACTCCAAGAAATGTGTAATGTAGGAACTTTCCCCATTCTTTATATAAAGGTTGGATGAATTAGTGATTTTGGTGGGAAATCTGTGGGAACAATTACTACAACCCAACTCCTTATAAATCTAGATCTTCTAGACTCACACCGATTGAGATTGTGATTTGATACAGAAGGGAAGAATCTCCATTCTCATTCTATTACAAAGAAAATCTCCTCTATAATAGAAGAAAAAATGTTAAAAAGTATCACTCAAATACAAGATTAGGAACTTGGTAACTTTGGTAAACCTTATTGGATAGTGATAAAAGCTACCTTATCTTTCATAAAGGTAGAATTTTTTTGATATATAGCTTGCCTCTTGAAAATGGGAGGTAGGCATTGCAAAAAGAAGGTAAACACTAATGAAAATGGTTAGTGATATTGTGGAAGATGTGATAAAACTTCCCCGAAATGTGATTATAAATATATACTTCAATGCAAAGTGCAAGACCATACTTCGTTCAAAGTGAAGAAGCGGTAGAAGAAATTATGGGTGTTACAACAAAAGAATTGAACATTTTGAAGCATGAAGAACAAGATGATGTTAAGTTTGCACACATTATACAAAAGGTCCTTTTCAACAAATACATATTTAAACTTCAAGTGAAAAGAGAGACTTATAATGATGAACAAAGGATTAAATGCATAGTCATAAAAACAATAAACTTTGATTATTCATCTGAGAGAAAAAATTTATTAGATTCAATTGCAAAGCTCTAGGTTTCATGACATTGAAATGCTTGAATGTATATCATGTTAACAATGTATTCAAACATTTAAAAAAAAACTAGTGGATATATCTAAGTTAGTTGATGTGATTTTTTCTGTGATATTGTTCTTTGTTGTTTTCAATACTAAATCCGATGATTGATGAAAATTTATGAATTGATAATAATAGAGTTAAATGAAAAAATAAACTAGCATACATTTATCAATTAAACAAATTAAAAGTATTTGAGTTCTAATTAAATAAAAATGGTAGATGTTGATGTTATGTTTTTTTATATACAAGTTGGTATTATTTTAAATTTGAATGTGTACCCTTATATATGGGAATTGAAAAAAACAATGATAGAAACTATAATGAAATCATATATATTACTTTGGAAATTCATGTTAATGAAAATGTAAACATTTTTCTCAAGTTAATAGGTGCCTCGATAATGATAACTCTGATGTTTCTTACATATATTATTAATTAATATATGTATGCTAGTTAATATCTCATATGTAGGAAGCAAACTTATATTCGAAGGGATTCACTTCTAAAGAAAAACTTATCATGTGTATGCTTATTGGATTTTTTTTAAATAACTAAAATGTGAGTCAATATATTATTTTATTATTAGGGTGAAAGTGGATAGTATAATTAATTTGATATGAGTAGGTATTTGGGAGTAGTAAGCATGCATAGAAGGGGTAGGGTGTTTATAAGTGGTGTTCTAAATCTTTTATAGACCATTTTGTACATGGTAATTATAGGAACAACCATTCACTATGTTGGTTTTCTAGGGTTGCAATGATATTTTTCTACACCAAATAGTGTTGTATTATGTCAAAGCATCATTATTCTAGGGGTTTCTACTTAATCGCAACTTTGATGTAGTTAAATATGGAAACAATGATCACATCAAGATCACACAGGTTCAATGAAATCCTACCCAAGTTTCTTAAACTTAATCATTGATATGCCAAGACCCTACCTAGAAATATCATCCAATATCCCTAAGATATTTTCATTATAAATATATATTGATATGTACTTTATATTTAAAATAAATTTATTTAGGAAATTCATTATCAGATTTGGAATGACAAAGGTTAGAAGATTGAGATATATAAGTTCTTTTAAATCATAACTTTCTACAATATTATCATAGTTCATCTAGGTTTTCTATATCAAGACTTTAATGTATGAGATGACAACCAAAATTAGTTTAGAGTTAGATATATGTGTGGGTAATAACCTTAGTTAATAGAATATAATTAATAAGGAAATATAGAAATACAACTAAAAATAGATACATAAGATACCTAATGAAAATAGATAAATATTTTAATTATATTTAAAATGAATAAATTAAAATATTATCAAATTTATAATAAACAATTTATATTTTTAAAAATTATTAAATTTATTTTCTGTTAATAATTCTTAATTAATATTATACTGCCTCGAATAATACTTTACTCTAGATTATAAACATTCAAGACCACTCACAGTTCACCACATTCATTATTACCCTAAAAGGAAAACAATAACAGTTATATCAATAACAATTAATAAGATAATAATATCAATAATTATACGAAGATCACATTGACCCATATTACAGTAAAGGGATTAACTTTTCTGTATGAAGTCATATGTACGACGAAGACATCTGAGGCTGTTTAGCTTTAATTAAATTTGCAGGACCCATCCAAACGTGGACACAATCACATATTTAAATTGGTTGTTGTTGTTGTTAGTCTTCGCCATCTTTGCATAAATATTGTAGTTAGTCTTCGCCATCTTTCCATAAATACTTGGACAGATAAGCCACAACCAATTTTCTATAATATTGTTATTCCATCTATACTGAAACATTTGGGTTATTCCTTAGAGCAACTTTGGCATATATTGATATGTACTCTATATTTAAAATAAATTTATTTAGGGAATTCATTATCAAATTTAGCATGACAAAGATTAGAAGATTGAGATATATAAGTTCTTTTAAATCATAGTTTTCTACAATATGAAATATTTATCATAATTCATCTAGGTTTTCAATATCAAGGCTTTAATGTATGAGACGACAACCAAAATTAGTTTGGAGTTAGATATATATGTGGGAAATAACCTTAGTTAATATAATATAATTAATAAGGGGATACAAAAGTGCAACCAAAAAATAGGTACATAGGATACCTAGTAAAAATAGATAAATGCTTTAATTATACTAATATATGTAGAAGGGGTACCAAAAAAATTATTTTGATGGATAGAAAAAAAATTTAGAGGATTTTATTAATACCTTATGATTGCATGTGCTATGCCATTAATTTATTGAGTGAATCCCTTATTATATAACTAATTTTAACAATAGATAATTTACATTTATATTATTTTATGAATAAAAGATTTATATTCATGATAAGTTATATATAATATTCATGAAGTTTATATATCAAAACTAAAAATTTATTACTATTTTCTTTTCTTAAAGAAGGAATGATGAAATATTTTTAATATATAATTTGTAATCATTTAATTAATATATTACCATCTATAATTATCGTCTATATTTTAAATGAATAAATTAAAATATTATCAAATTTATAATAAATTTATATTTATTTTTGATAAATAGATGTCTATATCTATTAATTAAAGATAAATATATGCATTCACAAAAAAAGTCTGATGATAAAAAAACACACTGCAAAGTAGATTATAAACATTCAAGACCACTCACATTTCACCACATTCATTATTACCCTAAAAGGAAAACAATAATAGTTATATCAATAACAATTAATAAGATAGAAATATCAATAATTATACTAAGATCACATTGACCCATATTACAGTAAAAGGATTAACTTTTCTGTATGAATTCATATGTACGACGAAGACATCTGAGGCTGTTTATCTTTAATTAAATTTGCAGGACCCATCCAAACGTGGACACAATCACATATTTAAATTGGTCGTCGTTGCTGTTAGTCTTCGCCATCTTTGCATAAATATTGTAGTTAGTCTTCGCCATCTTTCCATAAATACTTGGACGGATAAGCCACAACCAATTTTCTATACTATTGTTATTCCATCTATACTGAAACATTTGGGTTATTCCTTAGAGCAACTTTGGCATATATTGGCGCAGGATAAAGTCAGCAACTAACTGATATGTTCCTTGTGTAGGATGAACAGAATCCCAGAAAACACTGGTTGATGTATTTGAACATGTAATTGGAGTTTTCTCATTGCAAGTGGGCCCAAGCTCGATTAATCCTGTTCCACAGCAGCCCCTATCTGATGTCTCAAACCCTGCAACACGCACCCCATTATTATACCTAGATTTAAATCACTTCAAGCTTTTAGAAATCCAAATAATTATTTTTTGCGTTTCCAAATCTTACCGTATAACTGAGGATTTTTTACCAAGTCTAAAAGATAGTCATAGATGTCTACGTACTCCACTCTCAAGCCTGGAAGACGACCTTTCAATCCTTGGAGGACTTCCTTAAATTTCTGGTTGTAAGAAGATGACATATCATTGAATTCCTCAATACATCCATCCAGTTCTGATTGCCCGTATAATGTTTTCTCCACCGGCAGACATCCCAGTGGAGGGAGCCCAACCATGCCCAGTTTGCGCACCCCAAGTTTGTAGATCTTCTGTTTAATAATAGTTATATGCTCTTAAGTTGTATAAAAAAGTATATGCTCTTAAGTTGTATATAAAGAAACCTAAAAATAATTATCAAAATTTGACATATCATTTAAAAATTTAGGATGCACAAAGTTGGTTCTGTCAGCAATTCATCATCGGAAAATTCATGGCATGACAAATTCACCTCACGGAAAATTCTCCACCAGCAATTCATGACAGTGAATTTTTCATGAGGTGAATTTGTCATGACGGTGAATTTTTCGACGATGAATTGCTGATGGCGAATTTACATGATGCCACGAAAATAACTATGACGAACACTGATATCCCTCCCCTTGAGGTTTTAAAATTACATTATGGGAAAAATTGGTCATTGAAATAGAAACTGCTTTTACCTCGATAAAAGTGCTGCAGATCTCGAACACAAAATCATGGTACTGCTGGGAGGTAAATTGATTTCTTCTATTGGGAAGAAACAAATAATTCTCTATATAGTCGTTGGAACCCGCGACTACCACAAATATAGCTTCCCCAATTATGTTGGATGACTTTTCCACTCCCACCATATTTTCCAGGCGTGCTTTATACGTTCTGAATAGTTCAACTTGTTCCATCATTGGTATCACACTCTGCAAGGAGGCCATGCATAGCTTATCATTAATATGTATTTGAAAAAAATACTTTATTAAAGAAGTTGTGTTCAATAGTGTATTGGGACATTTGTGCATATGTATTGGATCATTTTGCAAATTTTGTGATGGTCAAAGCTAATGGTTATCCAGTGTATGGGACGTCAATTTGAAATGACCACTTTTTGACCTTTGAGTACATAATGAATTCGCTGGTGTTCATAACTAAACCAAAACAAAGCTCTTAAATTGCAAAAAAAAATAAAAAAAAAATTACCACTTTTTGACCTTTGAGTATATAATGAATTCTCTGATGTTTGTAACTACCCATAACCAAAAACAACAGTTATAAACTCTTAAATTGCATAAAAATAACCAAAAATAACGACATATGATATAAGAACTTAAGATGTGTGAATTTAGCTATACAAACTACTGATACCCTTCCCCTCCTAATTCTAAGACGGATGAGATTCTCTTTCAAGATGACTCGACGTAAAAAATAGACATTACACCATAAAAATGAGATCACTCATTCCTTACATGTCAAGCAGTATAAACTAAAAGAAGAAAAAATAACGTACAGCAAGCGAAGAAGTGAGGTTGTCGTATCCAGTCCCAGCGGAAGCAAAACTGACGCCAGTAAGAAGCTCTTGGGAGTTGAGATTAGGGTCCAAAAATGGCGGAATGTTTTCCTTCACCCCAAGTCCAGAAGCTGCAACCCGAATTCTATTAATTAATCTTACATCTAGAGATCCTCTTAGAAAAATGATAGAAATACGAGATGATGAACAAGTTTACCGATAAAATCTGTTGCAAGTTTGCCATTAGAAAAGCGGCCATTTCCTCCGTGACCCGTAAAATCTTGGCCATATGGGGCATGGTTGGCCTTAGCAAGGGTGGGAATGAAGTTATTGTTGCCAGGATCCACGATCGAGTCCCCGAATGTGAAGAAAGCTGGGATTTTGGCTTTACCGTCAATGGTTTCAATGCCTGCAAAGAATGAAAGAAGAATACAAAGGACCAGCGAAATACACCCAGCATGATTCATGTGCCTCATGTTTGTTCTATCGTATGGTACTGCCCTACCACTGGCTTTGCATTTAAAGACGACCCTCTGGTTTGCTTTTTATCAATGAAGTAGAGGAGATACTTAATGAAATCAGTGTCGTTATAAATGTCTGATACTAATTTGAGAGTACCTTAAGTAATTTGATGTTTTTTTCTCTATCAAAAGTGTGTTGGGTGCGTATCTGCCACTCCTTTTATGGGTAGGGCGGTGACATCGAACATTTTTCGGGAAATAATTACTGAAATAGGTATCGCAGTCTTCCTTCGCCACGAATTTTCTTTTTGTTTGTTTAATTTTAGTTCTTTGTTGAAACGGGAGTGAATTTTTCAGCATAAGATTCTTAATTGGAGGGAAAACGAAATGACATTTCAAAATATATATTTTAGTACACATATTTTACATGTGTTAAATAATAAATAGATAAATTAGTACAGATATTTTAAATATATTAGTTTAAAAAATGTTGAGAGATATTTTATTTATTTAAAGATTATTTTATTTTAAAAGTATAATATTTATTTTATGGATATATAAATTTTAATTTTTGTTTTAGAATTATTTTATAGTATTGTATTGTTTATTTCATTTTTATTTGAAGATTTATTTTACTTTTGTATGTAAAGTTTAATTTTGTTTTTGAAAAAATTGATAGTGGAAGAGGCATAAAAGAAAGCTATAGCTTTTGATTTTTTATTTTTCTTCCATAAAATAGTTTACATATGTCTTTATTTATAAAGGTCTTTAGAAATTATATAGACTATTCTAGATCATAGGCCAACATGAACTTAGATCGACATCCAATTTGCTAAAAATAGCAATCCTTATCCCTATCCTAGTTGGTAGAAATTACTAGAATCTTCTAACAAAAATTACCATTCAATTTTTTTTAGTTGTTTTGTTTTGAAAAGTGTTGCAAATAGTATATATGCTTATATGTTACTTTTTAAAAGTTTAATTTATAGTTTTAGGTTTTTAAAATAAATGTCATTGTGTTTTAGTTTTTATGTACATTGGTCATAATATGAGGCTCCACACCTTGTTTTCATTGTGGAATATCTCTTGGTTTAAATAATTACATATGAGTAATAGATTAAATATAAGAGTTGAATATGATAAATTAAATTTCATAAATGTATTAAAATTGTAATTAAACATATATGTCAAAAAGAAAATAAGATAGGTTTAAATTTGTGTACCATAAGTTGGTAGAAAGTAAACTTTTTTTGATGTTATACTATGATATAGATCTATAAATTTTTAATTAATACTAGATTATAGACCAGAGTGTTGAAATGAAAAAATCCAAGAATTTGAGCATTTGGGATGTAATCATGTTTTTTATTAGGTAAGCAGGGATTTTGAAAGGGCCTTGACCCTTTTACATCACGAAAGATTTAGCAGTTAGTACATCAAGACATGGAACAACAACAAGATAAGGCAACAACAAGAAATTGCAATAGAGGCCAGCTAATCAGCAAAAGTAGGACAGATAACAATGCTAGTAGAAATGACCACTAGAGGCCAAAACAAGCTGTAAAACAACAAACCAAAACAACAGTCACCCCAAGGGTGAAAAAACTAGATGGTCCTCAAGCCTTTACAAGAGAAATAAATGGGACCAAACAACAAAACAGGCCTCACGACCAACAAAATAGGCCTACAAAGACCTAAACCACAAATATTCTTCGAAACAAGCTTCACAACCACCATAATAGGCCAACATGCCACCCTCCTTGCTTCCAAAATAGTAGCCTCAAACAAAACTGGGCTTGAATCAAGAGCACAACTAACATAACAAGCTTGCAAGCCACCCATAAGGCTGTAAGAATAGCAACCCTTAATAGAAACCGCCCAGGTGGCCAAGACAACCTAAACCTCAAGGTCTCCATGAAGCAACATCTTCCAAACAACAACACCATTAAAACAATAGCTCTTGAATAATCATAGGTCCAACACATGTAGACTCCCTACCACAGTTAGGGAGTCGACGAGCAAAATAGAACACTAAGGATCAATCGCTAGCTTAAAGCATCACTCTTCTCAACACACCAATTCAATCTCAACCTCAATAAGAGAGAGCTCCCCTATATAGGAGATGATGAAATGAGAATCAAAACTACGAGAGCCACCAAACTCTTGCCCAAACATGCTCCACCTCAAAAGGAACCAAAAAAAAGAAAGGGGACAACCCACTACAACAACACCAACTATCTCCACCTTTATAAGAGAGGGATCCACCTCAACAGGAGCAATCTCCACCTCCATACTGTAAAACCTAGTAGGAAGCTAACACTCTGGTAGTAAGAAAACACATCTCATCCCAAGGCAACATGAGCATCAGGTATAATAAGGAAGTAGTAAGAGGCAGCTCATCCAGATGAAAATCATGAGAAAAATCAACCACCAAAGAGAAAGCACACACCAACAACATCAGAACCATCAAGATGGACAAAGAATCAAGCCCCATTTGAACCAAAATATGAGAAATATGGGAGTCCTCAACACTCTTAATAATCAACACCAACCCATCCACAGATAGAAAAAGAAAACCAATAACGGTCCTCCTATCCAAAAAAGCTTCAAGGACAACTCCATCATGAGTCAAAAAAACCATTGCCACTAAAACAAGGCACCACCAGCCAAGCACAAGTACTAGAGGGGAAAGTTCCAACTTGAGAGCGCTGAGCAAGCCCCTTAACTCCATCAAAGAAGACTAGAGTCCCAAAAAAATACACACCACCACTTTGCCAATGTCCCAATCAATATGGGGCACAAAAAAGGGGGGTTGCAGCACTGGAGAGGAACACCTCCACCCAACAAAGGAGAAATAGCAAGAAAAAGCACTCACAAGAAAAAGGAATCCCTCAGATAAAACAAATTCTATCCAGAGAAGAAGCCACTACCATAGGGACAATAATACCACCAAGGTTTGAAAAAAAAGGGTTCAAGGTTTGAAAGAAAAAGTGGCAAACAAAAAAACCACCACAATAAGCATCAAAATAAAGGATTAAAAAAATCCAAGCAAGACCAAGCCCCCAACTCCAACAAGTCACAAACACTAAAAAAAAGCTTAAGAAAACTAGCTAAGGGAAGGAGAAAGAAACCCCACTGAATTCCAAGCTCCAAAGGAAAAAGAGTGATCCCCAAGAGCAAAGAGAGACAAGATGGGTGCAGAGCAAGATACCCATCCCACCCAGCAGAGAAGAGGCTAGGGGAATATAACAGATATGGAACCAAAAACCACTGAGCAATAGCCTCCAAACCAACCATCAACAAGCCAACATCAAAGGAATTTGACACCCCACAAAGGCAGGAGGCACAAAGGAGGGCAACACACTAGAAAAATTCACCACAAAGGCATCCTACCCACAACATAGGTAGTGAGCATACCCAAAAACAATGCCCAAGGTAGACAAAGGGTAGCCACCATAGCACACAACTAGTCTGCATAGACAAGGCACCCACTGGAGACAACAACACACTTCACTCCTCACAACAACCACGACCTTGAATCCCACAGGGTTGAGATCCACATGCCAACAGAAGGCCTCACAGCTTGACAGAAACCCTGTAACCAAGAAACTAGCAACCAATAAATGCCAAACACTCAACATCCAAGTCGGGTAGAGAGAAGGCACAAAACTTGCACACTCCACACACAATAGAAGTCACGAAGGAGGAGGAAAAAATGCACCAACTACAGACCCCCAATCACCATCATCATCATTAGAGTCCGCTTCACCATCTTCGTCAGCTTCAAAATTCAAATAGGCACCCTGTGCTTGTTCCTACCTTTCACCATTTTAGGGAAAAATTGTAGAAAGTAATGTTCTTAGGATGTAATCATGTTAATGATATATTTAGAGATATATTTTTATTTTTTTCTAAGTGAAATTGAATTATTTGTAAGTAGGACACTTGTTTGCATTCAATGTAATTTGATTTAAGGAAAAAAATGGTAGTCTTGAGGAGTACCAATTGGATTTTCTTGCAAAGATTGAAGTTCACAAATTATTTGCATGTTAGTCAAGCTTCAAGATTAAATAAACAATATAAGTAAAAGAGAGTGTGATTGAATGGTGATGTAGATATAGAGGTTGTTGTGTAAAACATATAGGAGATAGATAGAGAAATGTGTTTTCCTATTTTGATCTAAAATGTTTGCATGATGATAAAACACATAAGTTGATTTCTTTGAATGCATGACCTAGACACATCAGTCAAACTTTGTTGGCACACATGTTGATGACTAATGGTCATGTACAAGATTGTTGGCCTTGGAATGTGAGAAATTTCAATTAAGGGGAAGTGGTTATGCTTGCAATCGTGTCCAATTGATAATATGACAACTATAATCTAGTCAAGGTGGGAAATGTTCCAAGAAATGTGTATGGGATGTTTAGAGGAGAGCAATGATGTATAATAGAGTCTTGTATTGGGCCTTAGATTAGTGAGTGCACCAAAAGAGCCATTTATCAACACAATGCAACATAAAATAAGAGGGGAAAAGTGTTATGAATTTTTTCATCCCATGCATTAATAATATATTTATAGTTAAGATATATTTCTATTGCATATCACTATTAAGAAAATGGTTTCAAAGGAACTTCATTGATAATTATAAATTTTTTGAAGGTACATATTTTTATAGTTGAAGTAAGGGTTAATAAAAATTTCACCTAAAGAAGGACCTCAATAATTTAAAAAGAAGTTAAAGTTACATTGATAAGAATATTTTAAGATTCCCTCACATTATTTGTATCCAGTTTACCTTCATCCCACTACTAATTCTTAGTTCTTCTTGCTAGGAAAGGATAACTTTTCTACTAGCACTCCTTGTAGAATATAATATAACACCTCTCCATTCTTGTAATCCTTGGAATTGGATTTCCATAGTCATTTTATCCTTATGTTAACTAGTCTTTCAAGTATATTAGCATACTTTTCACCATGTTTCTTAAGTTTTTTGATTCATAATACTAAATTTATTAGTAAGTTGTTTGTCTAATAGTACACCTTTGTAAAGAGATTCATGTAAGTCCTTCACATGTATGCAACTTGCATTTCTAAAAATAAATCAGATTCCAATCTAATATATGAAGGCCTTTGAAATTCTATCCTCATAAATAATTTAAAATATAAATTTAATTATTTTAAAGAAATTATATTATCTTCTTTGGTACAAATGACTAACACATCATCTAGGTTAGACCATGGAGTGGTTATATCTATATAACTTGGAATGAATTACACAATATAACAATATATTATCCTTTATCATGTAGAGTAAATTAAATATGTTTAGTTCATTTTTTAAATTAGATATGTATGAAGTAATAATTATAGAATAATTGAAATGTGAATCAAATTCCTACAAGAACCAAATATATTATGACATGTTTAATCAAATTTTAATTCTAATAATTGTTGAACTTTACGTCATTCTCATAACACTTGATAAGTCACAATAATCTCATGTTAGACCAACAAGATGGTGTGATGAATGATCCTCCAGTGTTAGTTAATATGTAGTCATACCTAGAATGTACTTGAATTATTTGTTCTTGAGCTCATTTGGATTAATCTTTAGTTTAAAAGTTCAAGTGTGTACATGTAATTTTAAGTTTAATTTGAAAATATATATGTACATGCATATGTAGGATGATAATACTTAGAAAAACAATAATACTTAGAAAAACAATAGATCCTACCATTGATGATCCCAAGAAATTTCTTGATTCACCTAGATCATTTTAAGTATATGAGTATGTGTATACACTAGTTTAAATCTTACATAATTTCTAGGTCTTTTATGCTTGCATTTGTAAATATTTAAGATTAATACATATAAATTTTTAAATCCAAAACCTAACAAGTGTGACTTTTTCAATAAATTTGGTACAAGGTCATTAGGACATGGTTGATGATGAGTACCATTATATATGAATGCATAAGTCCATTTAATATTTATTTTAAACATTTGATTTAAATTTAATAAATGTGCAATTTTGATATTAATTGATTTTAAGCTAAAAATTTACTTGTACAAGGCAAGACAACATCTAGTTGAAGAGAAACTATGAGAGCTTTTGAATTTCATGATGATAGAACTTAGTTATAAATCATTTCAATATTTACTATTCATGTAGACCATGTATGTATTTCCTATGATTTGATTTTAATATTTATTAACACAAACTATGTATTATCTAATACGTAAATGCTTCATATCATTCAATAAACTTGAAGATGCATTTATACAAAGTTATATAGTTGAGTAACTAGATGTATCTACATATCACAACTGCATAATTATTGAAGAGGTGGTGGATAATGTTATATGTTAACATTCCCCCCTTATACATTTTTCTTACAATTTTACCCTTAAAAACACAAATCTCATCTTGCCAAGGGACCCCACTTAGGTCTTACATAACAAAACTTATTGATAACATAAAATAAATACACATTCTTAGGAAGATCTTTCTTTGAAGAAACAAATCCTAAATCAAGTGGAACTCCATCAAGCTACCTCGTGACCTCAAAAGGGTATATTTTTGAGTTGACTTCCAAATTTCTCTTTTATTTGAAATCTTGAATCATAGCTTCTTAAATTATTGGATTACAATCCATACCGAGCTCTACACTCATAGGGCTGCATCAAGTTGTCTCTTGAACCTTGTAAAGGTATAATTCTTGATTATAGTCTCGTGAACTTGTTGGAAAACAATCCATATTGAGTTTCATCACAAAATCCCTTACCTATCTTTGAAAATAAAACTTCACAATATATGTATTATTCAAATCCATCAAAAAAGATAAAACAAAAGAAAAAAAGAAAGGAATTTTTTTTTCAAGCAAAGGGTAAATGATGTCCCCAAACTTTGATATTCGACTACACATAATGAAACACTTAGCCAAAATTCTAGTTTTCATACGATCCTTTCAGACTTTGGGTGTCAGGGGTGTCATTTGTATGTTTCCTTATGGAGGTAGGAGGTACAATGGAACCCCGACCTCCGACATCCACCAACATGAGGAATTAATTTCACCCAAATGGTTAAAATGATAATGTACCTTAATATAATCTCTTTTCGAAAGGATCAAGTTAGATGAATGACATACAAATTGGACCTTGGATATTGAGATTTTTCTTTAACCTATAGTATAACTTAACCATAAAATTAAGGATTAAAATCCACACCTTGATCCTCAAAATCCTTTTTTGGAGTTCATGATTCGAGAATACTGTTTACATTATGCCAATAACAAACAACAAAAAGGGTATAATGGTTCTTCGATCCTTGATACCCGATCAATCCTAAAACATGAATTCTCATTGTAAGTAAGAGGTAAAGGAGATTTTTTATCTCTAAAACCCGATGATATAAAATCTTAACAAAAGAATTCACCCTTTGACTAATAAGTAAAAGGAATCCCTGATCCTCGATGACTGATTAAACCTTGTCATTCCTTAAGAACTTTGATTGAAAGCAAAGGGTATTCAATGGATCTCCAATCCCCGACACCCAAATAACAATACAAAGAATGTTGAATTTTAGAATGAGCATCTTAATAGTATAAGGTAAGGAGTAAGATTGATGGCCAATCCCTAAAACCTTATAAGTTTCTTTGTAACAAGATATAATTTTGAAATACAAAGTTTATGATATCTAATTGGGCTTGTTTTGTAGGGTTTATTTTCTTAGAAATGTAAGTGGTAATATGTAGTACTTTTTTTTATAGAAAGGATGCGACCTAAGGATTCTGATGAAATGAATTTCCAATTAAAGATTATCATCCACCCTCCAAGATGTTCTCCCCATACATAGAGATTTTAAACACTAACTTGGGACATGTAAACTTGGGTGTGTTCAAGTGAAGGGTCAATAGTGATGGTGTTAGGACTCCCATGGCTAGGGCTCTCTTTAAGTCAAGTTTGGTGGAGGTTGTTGCTTCCCTAGTTACTATTCAATCTCCAGAACTAGTGTTGACATGTTCCTAACACTACAACCACAAGACTCAAAAGATCAAGGGGTCCAATGGAGAAATTGTACTTGATTTAACTCCTAAAATGATAGATAAGGTTTATAGAATTCCCTCTCATCTAGAGTATGAATCAAATTGATGGGTCTGGTTATTAGTATCTTTTTGTTGCTTTTCATATACTTTTAAGACACTTTACCTATGTTTTAAAAGTATATTTTAGACAGTACTTCCATAATGTGTTATCCTTTCATACATACCTTGCAAACTTGAACCCATTATATGGAAATGAAGTATGGTGAAAATATTTGTAGCCTTGCATGGTTTAAATATGAATATATATATATGTATGTATATGAATGTAATATTGTGATTTAATTATGGTGGTTAGTTGCATATGTATGTGTATGGATCAATCTCTTTGTAGCTTAGCACGTGGTAGCAAGGAAGGAGTATTTGTAATGAGTACCAAAGTAGTAGAATAGGGAATTAATGAAGTTCAAGCTATCCAAAGAGCAAGAAGCTGTGGAGTTGAGTGTGGTCATTATGGAAGGAACAAATGTGGGAATATATCAGTTCTTGAATGTTGGACGTTTGACTATGTGTTTCACATGCAAGTTGTCCTTATTTGAATATGTATCTTTTTTAGTTAAACGAATAAGTCAATCATTATTCTACCTCCTCATATCTAGGAGTGAGATTTATGATTGTAGTTAGTTAGTTAGTTGGAAGTTTGAATAAGACTCTCCCCATTTTGTATAAAGTCAGGGGATGAGTTCATAGTTTAGTTAGTTGATTAATACAAGATATTATCAGTTAGTAGTTTTTGTAGTTTACTAGTTATCTAAAGACATGTTGAAATGATATTATGGAATAAAATTTGCAAGAACGATTTTGTCTAAATATTCAGTGTTATGTAATGGATGGAGTTGTATGATGCATTGATACATGAGAATATAAGTTAGATTTGGTTTTTAGTTAAAAGTGAGGCAGTCTTCTGAGCTGACCACTCAGGTACTATTCTTCACTTCATTCATCTATTTTTTTATTTATACATTTCCATTAATTCTATTTTCTTTATCTTACATGTGCATTGCAAAGTGAAATAGTTTATGGTTAGTTAAAGTTGTAGTTGTTCATGGAAAGAGATATAATGGATAGATCATGTAGTACTCTAGAGCTTACAATTGGTTACTTTATTGTTTTGAATAGTTTTAGATTAATTCCACACTCGTACATTTTTAGCAGTCACCTACAACTTATGCTGCAAGTACCCGTAGCCATTAGGTTTTGTAACTACTTTCATTGTTTTTACATTTTTGTAAGTTTTAAACAAAGTAGAATAGTTTGAATAGGTTTGCATAGAGTAGTTTAGATTAACACGAGCCTATGAAGACACATATAGTATAGTACCATCATAAGTTTATGCACCTTGGTTGATAATTTAATGTAGGCTTGCCATGTCAAGAGGACTATTTAGCTTAGAACACCCCTGAATTGTGTAGAATTTTCCAATTCCATAACACATTAGTTTGCCTTTACATTTTTGGTGCCATTGACGGGGATGGTGCTATCTTCATAGGATATTTTTATTCATTTTTTATAGTTAATTTTTCTTTTTTGCATTAGGAATGAGACATTTCATCTTCAAAAACACTTGGAGTTATACTAACATTGTATAGGGATGTTTCCATACAAAGTCAAACCTACTGTATGCGGAGGTGGAGAGATAACCAAGGAATATTCCTCCCTTCAGACACTCAAGACAGAGAAGATACTGGTGATTTTGTTGAATATACTATCGAGATTGTTGAAAGAGTGAACATTGCCTTTCCATCTTCATCATCATCATCATCATCTTCCATAACTTTTGAAGGGACCTTCTGAACAATAGAAGATCTTGATCCACCAGAGCTTGGTACATTTGAGTTCCTCATTGCTAACCAAGCCAGAGCTACTGTGCTAAAAAATATTCCACCATCAGCATTACCAATATTTTATGGCTTGGTAACTGAGGACCCAAATACCTTTCTATTTCAGTTTGATGTTTTGTGCAGAAGTTATGATTACACCGCTGATTCCCATTGACTCAAGCTCTTCCCAACCACTCTTAAGGATGCTTCCCTCAGATTGTTTATGGGACTTGGCAGGGATGTTGTCCTAGATTGGGACACTATGAAGACAAAGTTCTTGGAAAAATACAAGGACTATTGCAAATGATTAGACCAGAGGAGAGATGACATCTTATCAATGTCTTAAAAATAGGATGAGCCATTAGAAGATTATATAGAAAGATTTTAGTTTTCTTTGAAGAAAAACCCCTAGCATAAATTGTCAGAGGAGTCCCTTAAATTTGTCTTTTTAAGGGGAATTAATGAAGATAGTATGGATGCCCTCAACCTTATTGGGGGAGGAGACATTTCTACAAGACCATTTGAAGACATTTTAAAATTCTATAGGAATTATTCTAGGACTCTTTCTAGGAGGCCAAGATGGGAGAGTTCATCCATCACAAGTAAGCCCTCTAATGGGGTTTCTAAAGTAGAAATCAGTAATTTATTGCCAAACATGAAAGAGGATATAATTAGTCATCTAGAAACATAGTTGGACACACTCCACATCAAGAAGAAGTAGGAGGAAGCATAAGCAATGCTTACTGAGTATTGTCCTAACTGTAGGTAGAGGAAACCCAATTGTAAGTGCAAATGAGTGGCCAATATCCAACAAGAAAAGATTGAGAAACCAAATTTCTAGCCAATGGAAGGAGATGATGGAAATTTTTTCTACATAGCAGAAAGGAGGCCTTGGTAGCAAATACAAGGTATGCCACCAGACCCCCTTAATTTTAATCCATCTTTCCCTTCTAGCAATCAAAACGTTTTTGGTTGGAACACCTAGCCCTGGAAAACAAATCATAACCAGTGGCAGAATCCTTAATAATGGCCACAAGCCTAGCCAAATTGGAACCAGAAGCCAAACCCATGGCCACAACAAAATTTGTAGGGTTCCAACTACAATCCACAATGGCCAACCCAACAAAATAAATGGTAGCCTCAGTGGTTGAAAGGTCAGCCATGGCAGCAAACTATGAATTAGTAGTAGCCTATGCTACCACCTCCTCCACCTCAGTAGCAAGCTCTGATGGCTCTATAAAATCCTCAGTCTCAACCACCTAAACCATCCTGAATACCTTCCCAACTTGCACCTAATCTTAACACTAAGTCTAATCAATAGGCTTATACTAACGAAGTTGTCCAACACCCCACTTATGGGGTAGAGGTGAGTGACCTTCATCTTAGATCAGGGAAGTAGCTTGTAGGACCTTCATCTCCCAAAATTATAGAATTAGACGATGAAGAACCCACAAAGAAAGCCTTAGATAACACACCTTTGGAATCCTAGTCTAATCAAGGGCTCCAAACCACATCGCATCCAAAACCTCCATTCCTTGAATGTTTGGCTATCTATTAGCAACACACACAGGCTAAAATAGACCTTCTAAGCTAGTTAAAGGATGTCAAACTTAAAATCCATTTGATCCAAGCTATCAAAGATATTCCTATCTATACTAAGACTATTAAAAATCTTTGCCTTAAGAAGCTAGGAAGGAAAATAAAGGACCCACAGATAGTCCATGTTTTGGGTAACCTTACTGATATAATGTTAGGGAATACAACTCTTCCCAAATATACAGATCCTGGTAGTCTAGTAGTGGATGTTACAATCAATGGGACTCTTATTAAAAATAATTTGATAGACTTGGGTGCTACAATTAATGTGATGACTAAAGAAACCATACAACTACTACAGTTAGCCAATCTTAGGCCTACCAAGATAGTTTTACAATTAGATGATAGGTCTACAGTTAAGCTTGAAGGAGTTATTGAGGACCTGGTCATTGCATTAGATTCTTGGGATTGCCCAACTGACTTCATAATACTTCATTCCAAAGTTAATCTAGCTAGTGATCCACTAATCTTAGGTCAACCTTGGTTAGCCACAACCGATGCATTCATAGGCTGTAGGTCAGGAAAAATGATTATATCCAACATAACTATAACCAAGAATCTAGTAATTTATCCACCATATTAACCACATCAAGACCTTGATCAGACTATTTGGCCACACCTGGGTGATGAGAACAACTACTCATTGCAGAACTTAATGACCATAGAGTTTATCCCTCTATTGGATATTCAAGATGAGAATAAGCTAATAGCTCATATCATACAAAGTGGCTATGAAAGACACCCACAACAACAGGGTTGTCTATCTTGTTTGCAAGATCCTTTGGAAAGCATAATACCTAGGACCAATTCCTCACAAGAGGTATCCCAAACAATCCATACTCCATTACCCTAGAAATGCTTTCCAATAATACCTAGCCTTGACCTGTCCTTTGTACAAGAAATGTCCATAGAATTAGAGATCAAGACTGGAAAGATGTTGAATGTTAATAATGCATTGACTGATGAACAACATAAATCCTTGCATGCTATGTTGCAGGCTCATGTAGCAGCCTTTGCATGGGATTATAGTGACATGAAAGGCATTGATCCTGCCTTATGCATGCACAAAATTTATATTACTGATGGCTACAAACCTATCAAGACAACACAGAGACACATGAATCCAACTTTGAGAGAGATTGTCAAAGCTGAACTACAAAAGCTTTTGAATGTAGGATTCATATATCCTATCTTAGACAGTGAATGGGTTTCACCATTAGTCATAGTTCTTAATAAGGGTGGTAAATGGAGAGTCTGTGTTGACTATAGGGAACTAAATGATTCCACAAGAAAGGATCACTTCCCATTGCCATTCATTGACCAAGTTCTTGATTCTTTGGAAGGGAAAAAATATTTCTCATTTCTTGATGGTTTTAGTGGTTATAACCAAATTAAGATTTCACTTGAAGATTAAGATAAAACCACATTTACTTGTCCCTAGGGTACCTATGCATATTATGTTTTACCTTTTGATTTATGCAATTCTCTAGCCACATTCAAAGAGTAGTGCTTAGTATATTTTTTGATTTTTCACATGATAAGATGGAGATTAACATGAATGATTTCATCACATATGATGAAACATTTGATGAGGCTTTGCAAAATTTAAAAATAGTCTTGAAAAGATGCACTAAACACAATTTATCATTGAGCAATGAGAAATGTTTAATGATGATGACATAAGGCATTGTCTTGGGACATTTTATTTCTAGCGCAGGGATACAAGTTGACCCCAAGAAGATTGAAATTATATCTACACTACCTATTCCCCAGAAACAAAAGGATGTGAGAAGCTTTCTTGGACATGGAAGTTATTACAGAAGATTCATTCAAGATTATAGAAAAATAGCTACCCCTTTGTTTACTCTATTTACAAAGGATATTGAGTTTGAGTGGACTCTAGAATGTTAGCAATCCTTTGAGAAGTTAAAAGCAACTTTGATTAATGCACTAGTTTTAAGAGGTCCAAATTGGACATTTCCATTTCACATTCACATTGATGTATCAAACTTTGCTATTGGAGTAGTTCTAGGATAGAAAGAGGGGACTAAGGAGTATGCCACATATTATATTAGCAAAAACCTATAGGGGGCATAATTAAACTACATTGTGACTGAGAAAGAAATGCTAGTTGTTGTTTATGTCATTAACAAGTTCATACACTACATTATTGGTTATTAAGTACTCATACATGCACATATCATATAGCAATTAGATACTTGATGAATAAGCTCATAGTAGGTGGAAGACTTGTGAGGTGGTTGTTATTACTACACATAACCATAGTTGATTAACTAGGAAAGGGGTGATCCCATAATAGTGGTTTACAATTTTTGGCCAAACTGGACACTGAAATTATTATTTTTAACTAAATCTTCACATTCGGGCACCTATAGCGGCTAACCCATGAGGAATTTGGAGATGATGCAAACTAGAGTCTCATCAAATTTTGTTTGTAGATTCTAAAAATATATTTTTCAAAATTTTTGGAATCAAATTGCACTTATTTTTCCATCTCCCATAAAAATTGATTTTTTCAGAAAACAACATTTTTAAAAAGTGACACACACCGTATAACGCATAACTTTTTTTCCATGAAGGATAAAATTATAATTATTTCAAATTTAGATTTGTAACTCTGATATCTAGTGCTTCCACTTGGTTAGATAGTCTTTTTTGAATATTTTTTCCTTAATCAAGTTTCAAACTCAAACGAATTATAATTCAGACAGTGACCGTATAACATTTTTTGTATATGTCAAAATTTAATTTAATTTTTTTGTTGGATCGAGGACTTCAATATCTGGTGCACTCATATTTTTCAATTTTTTTTTTGATAATCTTCTATTTTTCCACATGTGAAGAACAAAGAAATTCATTTTCGATGAAAAGCCTATGTTTAATAAAACTTAAAAAACAAATACATAACAAAACCAAAACATATTAAAATTATATTCATTGGATAGCTTGTTCGAGGAATACCATAATCATTTGAAATAAATTTTAAATGAATTCATTTGATCCCCAAAAGTTAAATCAAAAGTGATTTTTTATCAGCATTTTGATAGGTGTAAAGGAGACGCATTTATATGTATGGTTTAAAACTAGCGAGGTTCTATCCAAGGGGGTTTGATCTAAGGTGATTTGATCAAACCCTCTTCAATTGGAATCCTTAAAATGGAAATTTTTAAGGCTTAAATCATTATATTTTCTAAAAATATGTGATTTCAGCTAAAATTTGTTCCTCTCAGGAATTGTAAACCACTATTGTGACAACACCCAATTAGGCTAATGTGGTTGTTGACTTCTTATCTAGATTACCCACAACATCTGAAGGAGTAGTTGATGATTCTTTCCCTAATGAGCATTTATTTGGTTTAAGTATACATAATCCATGGTATCATGATATAGCTAGTTCTACTTGGTAATAGGGAAGATTCCAACTTACTTCTCTCCTAAGGAGAAAAGATAATTAGTTCACAAATGCTTCCCTTATTCTTAGATTTTTGGATTTTTATTCTACACTAGCCCAGATAACATTATAAAAAGATGTATTAGGGAGGATGAAGTGTTTGATATATTGAAAGCCTGCCATGATGAACCTTGTGGTGGAAATTTTGCAGCCAAGAGGATATATTTTAAAATCTTAACAACAATATTATTGGCCAACCCTTCACAAGGACTATGTTAAGTATACTAAAAGTTGTGATAGGTACTAGAGAATGGGGAGACCTACAAGAAGTGATGAGATGCCTTTGCAACCCCAACTAGCACTAGCTCCTTTTGACAAATGGGGGCTAGATTTTACCGGCCCTATATCTCCCACTTCAAATAACAAAGAATATATACTAGTATGTATTGACTACTTAACCAAATGGGTAGAAGTGAAAGCATTGTAGTTTTCTAGAGATGGCAATGTTGCAAAATTTTTATATGAGAAAATCTTCACTAGGTATGGTGTTCCTAAGGAGATTGTGATTGATCAAGGACCTCAATTCACATCAAACCTTATAGCCCAACTAGTGAAGGAGTATTAGATCAGGGACAAGAAATCTACTCCATATCATCCTCAAGAAAATGGGTAAGTAGAAGTTACAAACAAGGAGACTGAGAACATATTGACAAAAAATATGCAACTTCATAAAAGAGATTGGGTATCTAGATTGTCAGAAGTTGTTTGGGCATACAAAACTACCTAGAAGACAACAATAGGGTTTACTCCTTATGAGTTGGTTTATGACAAAACAATAGTGTTGCATATAGAGTTTGAATATAAAACCCTACGTACAACAATCGACTTATGGATGGACTTAACGAAATCTCATAAAGAAAGGTTGCAGCATTTGAATGCCCTGGATGAGATTAGATTGTAGGAATTTCACCACATAGGGGTTGTTTAGAAATGGGTAAAAGTACTTGTAAAGTTGTGTCACACTTTTGGCCAACTTATTAGCACCGATGAATTTTAGTATTTATAACTAAAAATCAATTTTGGTCAAACATATGATCTATTAAGATTCATTCTAGATAAGTCAAATATGTCCACAACATTTCCAACTCAAATTGTTGGCTAAATCCATATGTAGCACCACTTTGAGGCCAATTTAATAAAAAAATGAAAATATTTGAAAAAATTAATGTTTCAACAACTCCTACTCATATAAATAACATATTTTTAAAAATGTAAAAATACCCTTTTGTAGATCCATAAGTGTAGTTTTCAAATACATATTTATTTTAATAGTTCAATTATTATTTATATTTTATTTTTATTTTTTACTAAAAGTAGGTTACCAGCACAAAAATATTAGGTTGATTACCATGTCAAGAAAAATACTAAAACTTATTAATTTTTTTTTAAAAAAATATGATGCCCTAGATAAAAGAATCTAGATTAAGATAGTATAATTTGTTTTCTATTTTAGATAAATATTCAATATAAAAGTTGACGTCGAGCGGAAACAATCGTGTTTTAATACACACCCATTTAAATATTTATTTAAAAATATATATTTATTAAAATTTCAAAACAAAATATCCATGCCCTAAAGTTTCAAATTATAAATATACGCAAAAAAATTGAAGGAAAAAAAAGAGAAAATTTACTATATAAAGCTTGACGTCGAGTGGAACATCATTTTTTAGCATTTTATTAGCAACTAAATTATAGTGTTAATTTATAAAAAACTATAGTCAAATAATTTTTTAATTTTGTCAAAAAAATACAAACATAAAATATACTAAAAAATACATATTTTATTAGTTTACATCATTTCAAAATTCAAAACATATATGCCACTCTAGTGATTCAAGTTTAAAAGTTAGATCAGAGTTGGCCATTTCCTTTATAAAAGTGTGACACAAATTTGTTTTTTTTACCCAAATAGAGGATTAAATGGCATGATCAGTATATCAAGACTAAATAATTTACTGTAGGGGAGTGGGCACTTCTATATGATTCTAGATACAAATATTTTCTAGGGAAATTGCAGTCACAATGGCTAGGACCTTATGAAATACAACTTGAGTCTTTACTAATGGTGCAATGAAACTACATACTATTGATGACATCAAATTTTCACTCTTGGTTAATGGTCATAGACTCAAGGTGTACAAGAGACCACTTGAACACGATGATTTCATCATATATCTAATGGATGAGTATGGTGCACACAGTTCTACTGCTTCAAGATCTAGGACACAAGATGATGTTGCAACATGAAGTGAATTACCCAACACGTCTAGTAATATAGAGGTCGAGTTACACAAATCCACCTTTGATATTACTTAGACCTAATTTTCCATGCTTTAAATCACATACACACACAACACAATATCCATAATGAATATTTTTTAGACTATAAAGGGACTCGCTTTTTCAGTTTTATTGGGACCTATTTCAGCTGGGACCTGATAAGCACATTTTAGTCGAGCCTTGAGCTTGGAGTACCTGTAGCAAAACCCATTCATTACATGCTGCTATCACTTGGTGGATTCAAATTGGTTTTCCTGTGAAAACTATTACAGCCCACATGCATCATTTACTCTCAAAAGTAGAGCGCACATTGCCAGTACAACTATCACTTTTCATCAACTCCCATGCCATCAATGCACATCACATCACTTGTACCCCGTGATATGTTCCCTTTTAGTTCATAGTTGCACTAAGAATTACTTTCCATTTCACACGTATGATAGGTAACTTCACATGATTAAAACAAGCTTTCTTTTCATATTAATTACTATTCATTGTTTAGATTATGCATGCAAAATTTATCACCATTAATTCTCATCATTATCCTTTCACCCTAACCCAATTACACATGAAGTGAGGTCACTTCACTTTAAGTTGGGGGGAGGGGTATCATTGTTATCAAAAATTTTGTTATAATTTTTTTTATTTTTTCACCCAAGTTTGTCAGACTGCATTAATACCATCTTTTAAAACTAGAAAAAATTCTCCATGTTTCCGATAAATTTGATTCCTTCCTTGTGATGAGCTAAGGTATAGAACTTGTGATACCTGATTGAACTAGAAATAGAAGACAAGGGATTGTGAGTATTGGGTATAGAGAAAGCATTTGTAGAAGCAGCTGAATTTGAGGGTTTTTGGGTGGTGAAGTTGAATTTACTAAATTTGAACTCTTTGAGGCTACAAGAATCAATGATAAAATGGTAGGTGATGTAATTTGTAGAGAACCATCTGATCACATAGAGATATTAGAGGACATGATGGTTATACCTCTATTCACTAGAGTAGGATGGCTGGACTATTTCTTAAAGTTGATAGAATATGATAATGAGATGGTCAATAATTTTGCAGCCACATTGAAGTATGATGAAGCAACAGTAAAGGGACTGGTGGTGGATGGCTCAGAGATGGAAATCACTCAAGTAATAGGGTTACCTCACACAAACTCCGAGTGCCCAACTCATGTAGATGCAGTAGTAGCGAGGGAAGCATTCTGTGAATGCGGTGATAATTTGGATTCAATGTCACAAGGTACTAAAAGACTTTCCCTTCCATTCTTTTGGGGAAAATGTGTTTCTTATATTATCAAATACCTTACTTGTGATGGCCATCGCAATCTGTTATATACTATGCATTTCAAGTTGTTGAACCACTTACGACATGACCAATTAGTCAATGTACCCAATTTTCTATACAACATGCTGAAAAGAATGGCCTCTGAATATTAGAGGAAACAAACTGATACTAAATTGTGCCATCATTTTTTGATAACCCTATTAGTTAAGAGAAGTTTGAGAATTCAACATCCCCAAGTTGATTGGGATGCTCTTAAAAATTATAAAGAAATCACTGAGTTGCTGGAGGCACTTGAAGCAGAAGATGACCCTCTACCTAAGCCCGAACCAGAAGTTGACCCTAAGCAAGATGAGATTGAGAGAGAAAATTCCCCTTGTGCACCATGTTTCCTAACCTAAAATAATGAAAAATAAATGAAATGTAAAGGAAGAAAACACAAAACAACACCTCAATATTGGGCTTAAAGTTGAAACTCAAACTTGCAAATGAAATACCAAGATGCTACCTTGTTTGAGCTTGATGAAATTGTTTTCCCTCATTGATGGTTGATTTGTGTGCTCTTAGAATGATTTTGGCAACATAACGGCTTGTCTTTGCTTGATTTGGATGCAAGGATGGATGAAAATGGCTATGGATGCAAGATGGATGCTTGAGAAAATGTGGCTAGAATGGTTAGGGTTGAAAAAATGGCTAAGTGTTAGTCATGTAGCAAAGGGAGATGAAATGAATGGTGGAGATTAAAAGAGGACAAGAGATCAATGACTCAAATCAAAGAGTTGACTAAAGGAATTAAAATTTCCTTTTTAATGTGCATGGGGATGATAAAAGGAATTAAAAATTCCTTAGAAACCTTGGATGAACAAAATGGAATTTAAAATTCCTTTGGGAAGGACATGGGGATTGTAAATGGAATTAAAAATTCCATGAGAGGACCTTGGGAAGACAAAAAGGAATTAAAAATTCCTTGGGAGATGGGGAGATTTGACTAAAGGGTTGATTAGACTAGATAATCAATGATTAGAAGACAGTTAGGTGGCTAATGAGGATTAAGATCCAACTTGCAAAAGTTGGAGGATGTGACACATCCTAATCATGGATTAAGAATGTGCACATCCCTAATGATGGGATTATGAGGTCGATTAGGATTAAGAAAAAGTGATGGAGGATGTGACATGTGAGGAATTAAATAAATGTATTATTTATTTAATTCTTTGAGAAAAAGGGGAATAAATGGTAAGGTATTTAATTATTTAACTAAATACCTTAGGGATTCAGAGGACTTTAGGGGTATTAATTAAATAATAGTAATATTACTTAATTAATGCAGATAAGAGGATATTTGGATGAAAAAGGATAAATTTGACTAGATGTAAGTTGTCAAATTTAGATGTCTATACCCCTATTTTACCATCTGCTTCTCCTACCCATAGCCAAAGTGGGACTGGGAAACAAGATGTGTCAGCCACGGTAATAGAGGAACCCTCATCCTCTAAGAACCCTAGAGTTAGGATAAGTACTACGTCAACATCCTCAAAAGGGAAAAGAAAGAGAAAATGAGTTGATAAGCAGGAGAATGTTGTAAAAGAAGATGATGTAGGAAGGAAAAAAGGGAGTAAAAGAAGAAAGGAGAATAAAGTTACATAGGAAACCACTACTCCCTGATGCTCAGGAAGAATGAAAAGATAGAAAATTGAGAAGAGAGACATTGAGGAACCATTTCAGGAAGGAAAGGTTGGGGAACAATAACATCATATCCCATCAATGGTAGACATAGATACAAATAGGGAGAGAGATGACCCTGATAATGTTTCTGTTGAAAATGTTGATGTTCCTACTAGAAGGAGATGATATATATCATCTTCCTCTAATTTTGATTCAGAGGATGTTTTCATTGCTAAGAAGACCACAAGAGCAGTTCCTAATGACTCTCTTAGAGAAGTTTTTGATGCCATAGGTGATGATAGTGATGGGTTAAATTTTGAAGAAAAGGAGTTGTTAGAGGATAGAAACATAAGGAACTTCAAGAATCCCTTGATAGGATAAAGCAATTGGAAAAATAGGTAAAAGGGTATGAACAAAAAGACAGAGAAAAGGAAATGAGAATCAAGGAGTTGGAAGAAAGAATACGGACCTATGACCATGGAAATAAATTGGACCTATTGGAATAGATGGCCAAAGGTAAAATGGGAGTTGAAACTGATTTGAATTTACAAACCCCTATTACAAAAACACTAACCTACCATACTACTTTGTCTTTGGGTTTTGAATTGATGAATGCTACTACTCAATTTAGGTGGGAAAAAGAAAACTAGGAAAAATAAAATAAAATTTTGAATGAAACTAAGAATTTGGAGTTGAAAAGACTAGAGGAGAAATTGACAGAAGTGGTTGATAGAGCTATCCAAATAGTTGAATGTAGACCTCCATCTAGGGTATATGTATTGTTCTTAAAGGAAAAATTCCTCAGTTTTCAATTTAATAAGTTTATTAATTACCAACCCTTTGCTTTGGAAGAGACACAGTTTTATCACTTTATTCAACAAAATCAATTTAGAGGAGCAAGACTAGTTATGTGAATATTATTTGCATAATTATGTGATGGAAAAATATATTGATTGAAATCCCTTGATTTATGTTGGGGATATTCAAGTGAGAGCTCTTGCATCTTACTTTAGAAATGAACAACTCTGACGAGAGTTAATGGAGAAATATGAAGAATAGGAGAAAACAATGGCACTGCAAATTAGAAAGGAAGCAATGAATCCTGATACATTCATTACGAAATGGTTAAGACCCCTTTCTCATAGGGGGCTAGGGAAAAAAATTATAGACTTAAGACTCAGGGATTATAAAAGGATTCAACAATTGGAAGTTACCACTCTTCAAAAATGCCCAGTACATGTGAGGAATAGATGGGAAAATCTGACTCCAAAATTTCAGAGGAAGGAACCTCACTCCCTCTACAATTTTATGAACATGTTTGAGAGGTTACACAAGTATATTGAGATCTCAGGAAAGAGGGGAGTGGAGTGGCTTCCACTGACTTACCACCCTCCTATCCTACTTCACCCAATTCCACATTGGATTGCACAGATTACTAATCAAGACATGAATATAGAAATAGATAAGATGAACATGCTTGCATGCTACAATGGTTTCTACCTCAAACAGGGACATGGATTCAACACAGTCATGGATCTTAGGCATATTACTTTGTTTTACAATCTTCTCCCCTAGGTGATTTAGTGTGGTATTTTTGCTTGAGGACAAGAAAAATGACAAGTTGGGGGGAATGATGGGTTTGGTTACTAGTATCTTTTTGTTTCTTTTCATATACTTTTAAGACACTTTACCTATGTTTTTAAAGTATCTTTTAGACAAAACTTCCATAATATTTTATCCTTTCATGAATACCTTGCAACCTTGAACCCATTTTGTGGAAATCAAATATGGTGAAAATATTTGTAGCATTGCATGGTTTAAATATGAATATATATATATATATATGTGTGTGTGTGTGTGTGTGTGTGTGTGTGTGTGTGTGAATGGAATGTCGTGATTTAATTATGGTGGTTAGTTGCATATGTATGTGTGTGGATTAATCTCTTTGTAGCTCAGCACATGGTAGCAAGGAAGGAGTATTGGTAGTGAGTACCAAAGTAGCAGAGCAGGGAATTAATAAAGTTCAAGCCATCCAAAGAGAAGGAAGCTATGGGGTTGAGCGTGGTCATTATGGAAGGAATATGTGGGAAGATATTTGTTCTTGAATGTTGGATGTTTGTCTCTATATTTCACATGCAAGCTATTCTTATTTGAATAGGTCTCTTTTTCAGTTAGATGAATAATTCAATCATTATTCCACCTCCTCGTATCTAGGAGTGAGATTTATGATTGTAGTTAGTTAGTTAGTTGGCCCAGTTCGAATAAGACTCTCCCCATTTTGTATAAAGTCAGAGGATGAGTTCATAGTTCAATTAGTTGATTAATAAAAGCTATTATCAGTTAGTATTTTTCCCAGTTTTCTAGTTATCCAAAGACATGTTGAAATGATATTATGGAATAAAATCTGCAAGAAGGATTTTGTCTAAATATTTGGTGGTATGCAATGAATGGAGTTGTATGATGAATGGATACGTGAGAATCTAAGTTAAATTTGGTTTTTAGTTAAGTGAGGTAGTCTTCTGAGTTGGCCACTCAGGTACTATTCTTTTCTTTATTCATCTATCTTTTTATTTATGTATTTCCATTAATTCTATTTTCTTTATCGTGCACGTGCACGTGCATTGCAAAGTGAAATAGTTTATGGTTAGTTAAAGTTTTAGTTGTTCATGGACAAAGATATAATGGATAGATCATAGTACTCCGGAGCTTACGATTGGTTACTTTATTATTTTTAACAGCTTTAGATTAATTCCACACTCGTACATTTTTAGTAGTCACCTACAACTTATGCTGCAAGTACTTGTAGCCATTAGGTTTTGTAACTACTTTCATTGTTTTTACATTTTTGTAAGTTTTCAGCAAAGTAGAATAGTTTGAATAGGTTTGCATAGAGTAATTTAGGTTAACACGAGTCTGTGAAGACACATATAGTGTAGTACCATCATAATTTTATGTACGTTGGTTGATAATTTAATGTAGGCTTGCAATGTCAAGAGGACTGTTCAGCTTGGCACACCCCTAAATTATGTATAATTTACCAATCCATAACACATTAGTTTTCCTTTACATTTATCATCCCAATCAAGTCTATTAAACCCCACTAAGCAAAGGGTTTGTATGTTACAATTGGATTCAATGACATTCTAAATTCTTGCACTTTCCAATAAAGAACATAGTAGGTCAATAGTACCTGATGTACATGATTTTTATTGCAATTATCTTTGAGGAGAAGTGACCACTTGTACCCGTCTGCTATGGAACTTATTCAAGATTTTATTTACTTGAGATTTTTCTATGCATTGGAGTACACCATCAAAAATTTTGGCACTCTCTCAATCAAAGGATAACCTGCACCCTGCATCCTATAAAATCTCCTCTTATGCAATGTGAGATCAACCAGATACCTTCTCGACTACATGAAGTTAGTTCTATCTTTGACCCATGAATTTGTGGATTGAAATTGATTGAACAAGACTTCCTTTGAAACATCTTCTTGGGCTAGGGGTATTTCACTCTTTTATCAGAGCTTCATTTCCTTGGCTAAATATTCATATAGTCCTTTCCCATGGGCCACTTTGGTAGGCTAAACCTATACATCATACTCCAAGGTCTTTGTAATCTAGTTTGATCTTTTTTTAGTAATTTATCCTTCCATTATGTATTCTCACACACTTGAATGTGCTACATATATCAATATTCTATTGCTTGCTATTAGGTGTTGGAACTTCTTCAGACCTTTGACAATGGAAAAATCTTTCTTTTCAACAAATTTAAATTTTCCCTCACATGCCTTTAGGGTACTTGAGTAGAAGGCTATGGTATTTTCTCTCCTCACTTCTTCATATTTCTGCATTAGCATTGTTGCTATACTGTGCTCACTTCCATACACATACATAATGAAATATTTGGAAAAATCTAGATTCACTAGCACCGAAGCCAAGGAGATAGCTTCCTTGATCTTTTCAAATATTGTTCTCCACTCTAGAGTCCATTTGAAGGTTTGATCCTTCCTCAACATGAGAGTGATGGGTCTAACTAACCTAGCAAATTTTGATATGAATATGCTAACAAATTTTATCTTCTCAAGGAAAGATTGCACTCCTTTCCTATTTACTAGAAGGGGCAACTCTTTGATAGCTTTTACTCTCTCCAAATCAATGAAGATTCCTTATTTGGGCACAACATACCCCAGTATCTTACCTTGCGGGAATCCGAATACATGTTTTTAAGGTTTAAGGAGATCTCAAACTCGTGAGACTTCTAGAAAACCTTTTCTAGATGATCAAAATTATCCTCCTTTGACTTTGAAAATACCATGAGGTCATCTAGATAGATAATTATGACCAAATTTATCAAATATTTGAAAGCAATATTCATCACATGGTGGAAGGTAGCTTCAAAATTTGAGAGGTCGAATGACATCTTTTCATATGCAAATGTTCCCCACTTTATGGTGAATGTTGTTTTGTGTTGGTCTTCTTCTTTAACCCATACTTGATTATAACCTGAAAAACTATCAAGCAATGCAAATATCTTAGATCCTATGACTATTTGGAGGATTTTCTCCATAGATGGCAATGGATAATGATCTTTTAAGGATACCCTATTCAAATCTCAGAAGTCTACACATAGTCAAATATCTCAATTCTTTTTTTGAATAGGGACCGAGTTCGATACCTAAGTAGAATGCTTAATTGGGTATATGATATGAGAATCTATGATTTTTTTAGCTCTTGAGCGATGAATGAATCTATTTTTTGATTGATTAGCCTTTAATTTTGGTAGATAGGCTTAGCTTCTTCAATTAGCTCAATAGTACATTGAATGATGTCATGGTCATATCCTTTGAGACCATCATAGGTCCATGCCACTACTTCATCATATTTTTCACATAAAGATATCAATCTTTCTTTATCCCTTTGAGGAACATCCTTTCCAACCTTCATATTTCTACCATTTTTGACATCAAGTTCTGAATAATCCCCTTTATTTGCAACAAACCTTCTTTTAAAATTCCTTGCATCATCACAATCAAATAGGTTCTCTAGGGTAATTATCCCTTTTAGAAGCTTATTTCTCCTATGTTAAATGATCTAATCTTTATAGGCCTCCTCAATTTTAGATTGTAATTGGTTTGCAAATTCACCAGATTGTTGGATGAACATGGCGATCTCAACATCACTCTAAATTTTTTTCCAATTTTTCTCATTATCTAGAATAATCAACCTAACAATGACCTAGAATGAATGTTTATTTGTCAGAAGGTCTGCCACCAGATCAAACTAAGAGCCAATTGTTGCCAATCGGTCTGCTTCAATATTCTGCTTTTGAGGGGCAACTTGGATGTTAAAAGCATAAAATCCTTCAATGAAGTTTGAGATTCTATGTCGGTAACAACACATGTACACATTCTTTGTGGTTGAGGTGCCTTGCACTTGGTTGATCACCAGCTTCGAATCTTCAAAAAATTTTAGCTATTTGATTCCCATTCATTTTACAAGACTTATTCCTCGGACTAGGCCCTCATACTTAGCTTCATTATTTGTTCAAATGAATTGAAAATGGAAAGATCTAAGAGTCCAATCTCCGGTTGGATAAGTTAGGTAAACACCGACTCTTGAACTAGCTTTACATCCTGCACCATCAAAATGTAATGTCCAAAGATCAGCCTCACGAATGTGGCAAGTTTTAGGATCATATTGAACCTTAGTCACTTGGGGGATGAATTTATTATCATTATATATTACATAAGTTCCCAAACTAGTAGCATGAAAATTTCCAAAAGGATCGCTCTCCATGAATTTATTCAAAAGTACCTCTTCCTCAGCAGGGTTAGTGTAGGATCATAGGGGTCCAAACTAGGCCCTTAAGTGGCAATGAAAATTCAGAAAAACAAAGTTAGGAAACTTTACATAAAAAATTGAATAAGTTATTAACATAAATTGAAAAATATGTTTAAGAACCAAATTTGTAACAAATTGAATATAGTCTCTAAGATACTATTCTTTTTTTGGAAAAGAGTAAATCTATTTGGTGAAAATTTGAAATTTCAATGTAGTAGTACTAAATTTTTAGGAAAAAATAAAAAGCAGGTGTATGTCTGACCAACCTAAGTACAAGAAAAAAAAAATTGTTTGAAACTTTCAATATAAGTAGAGGACACATGCCTAGATGTGCCACATTTTTTTTGGTAATTTTTTTGCAAGTGAATAATTAGCTATGAACTTTTTACTAATTTTTTTTAAAAAATATTAAAGTATGTTTGTTTGACCACCATAACATGGTAAAAAATTTATGATTTTTTTTTTTAAGCCTATAGTATGGGATGCATAGAATGTGACGCATCTTTCATATTTAAAAAATATGAAATTGTTTAAGAATTATAGATGTTTTTCAATTAGCCTGTCAATCAAGACTTTAGTCAAAATGTATGTAGAAAATTAATAATAATAATAATCTAGATTTAATTCCAAATAATGCATATCTTATATTTTTTGAAAGATGAAAATTTTCTCAATAAACTCTTTTCATTTCATCAAATTCAGATAAAAAAATTCATTAGCCACTTTTTTGTCATATTGCCACTTTTTGGACCCCCATGATCCCGCACTCACCCAACACTTTTATTTTTGGTTACTTCTCCATCCTCCAAAATATCTATGTAGTGCATCTCATTTTTGGTGAAGGAAGTATGGGTTGCCTCAAAATTCATCAAGGCTTCTTTTGTTATGTGCTCGGGGTATTAAGGTTCTGAAAACACTTTCATTTTAGATCCATTATGTCCTTAAGATGAGGTGTGACCAATCTATGGAAAGATACCCTTTGATATTAGCTATGAAATCCCATGAAAAACATAACTTGAAGATGGGGGAGATATTTATTACCACCACTTCCTAAAGAACTGTGATGCTAGGACAATAATATAAGGTCAAATGAAGATTTTTAATTAGGCCTATGGTTGTACCTTCTTCCCATTTTCACTACATAACTCCCCTTTCTAGGGGTTCATATTTTAGTTTCAAAGAATCAAAATTTTCTTAGGCATGATAGTGGTACTAGCACCAAAATCGATCATGGAATTATGCAATAGTTTATCTCCTACAATTAGAGTCAAAAAGAAGGGAGTGGGTTTTGGTTTGCCTACCTCTTCCTTCATAGTCTCTTATCTAGAATTTGTAAACATTGTAGTTTGTTGTCCTTGCACTGTGATAGCTATACATTTACTTTTCACTTGAATGTGTTCTAGAGTAATCCCAACCTATGTTGGTCTTTCATAGTCTTATAGGGCCTTGCACAACAAAGAAATTTGTTTTGGGATAGCTAGAATGTCCCAAAGAGACACAATGGTCCCAGGGGCCTTCTTCAATTGTTTGACCATATTAAGTGATCCAAGTGGTGGTATCTTTGGCTTGTAGGAGAATGCCTCCTTTTTCTTTTGAAAGGGTTGCACCACCATGGGAAAACAAGGGATCTTCTCCATAGCTACCTTAGGCTACTACACTTGAGGTAATGCTCTCTAATGAACCTTCCCTTAGAGCGAGTGTTATAGTCTAACTAGACTTGTGGAGTGTTCAACATTGAAGCCTCATTAGCAAACACCACATCCTCTCGTTCCATCCAAGAGAAGAGCACAGGAAAACTGATCTGGGATAATTTCTACTTCTTTCTCAAGGGACATACCTTGCATCTAAGAATTGAGCATGTAACTTTCTAATCTGGGAGTCTGGTAAGTGTATACTCATGCATTCAGTGAGATGCTCTGGCTTCTTTGCTCTGCTACCTTCTATTGAAGATTAACTCTTAGATAATTCTGAGGCATGTGTGCATCATTACAGGGGAAACACTAGGAATTTGTGTTGTCCACAAAATTATTTTGGCCGACAACCACATCTCTATTAGGATTAGATGTTATGGTTTGTAGTGGAGTGTGAATAGAAACAATTTAGTTTAAGGGTTGTGAATAGTTATTTACTCTAGCACCTCCCTAATACTAATTATGTTGAAATGGTGACCTCCCTCCTTGATAGCCCTAAAAGGGGGGTCTCAAAGGCATTGCTTTTTGATGCTTTATATTGATAATCTCATTGGAAAAGTTCCACAATAGGTTCTTCATGTTGTTTACCACCATAGTTAATGAAGAGGAAGTGGAGGTGCTCGCCTGTACATTAGGATATACATAAATAGAAGGAAAAGGTGCAACATAAATGTTAGGAGTGGCTTCTTCTTGGGACTAAGCTAATATTTCTAGAAACATTGGCATAAGTGGTCTATGTAAGAGTTTTCTAGCATCGATCAAGTTTTTTTTAGTTCTCACCACCAAATCATATGAATTTGGTAGGGTGTTACCCTCAAGTGATTGGATCATGACTACTATGTCAAAGATAAAATCCTTCCAATAGAAAACAAATGACATATCTATTGGTGGTCAAGTAGTTACTAGGATTCTTTGCCAAGTTTTGTGAAAATTGGTATTAAAATTTGTAACAGCCTCTTACAATGCTCTTTTTATCATTATCAACCACTATAACAAAGACAAGTCATCTTCCCTTTCTAAAAAATGCTCAAAAAATAGGTCTCTGAGCTAATCCCAAGTACCAGAGAATTAGGAAATAGATATTTGTAACAATCTTGAGCATTGTATTTGAAGGAGGCTACAAATAACTTGAGTGCCACATTTTGCACTGTGATATTGTGAACCGTGCATACGTCGATGACATCCAAAAGATGCTTCATTGGTGTTTTGAAATCTTTACTAGTAAACTTAGGGGGAAATTTTAGAGAATTCATAGGAATCAGATCTTATACCATAGGGGGAACAAGAGGAATGAGCGAGCTAATGCTATTCCAGGCTACAAAGTTTTTGGGTGCCTAAGAAGCCATATGAAGTTGTTGATGAGCTTGTTATTCAATAGGTTGGGTAGCTCTAGCACAAGCTACAATTACTAAGGGAGGTAGTAATAAGTTTGGATTTTGAGCTATTTGTGACCTTGTAATTGGCCTCTAGCTCATACACCTGCTTGTGGTTACCAATTAAATATGTCCCACTAGGTATGCCAGAAAAAGAACTATTGATCCTTAAAACTTACACTTCAAGGAACAACCATATGGGAAGTTCTATAAATGGGGGGCTATAATGCACTCTACAGAACAACCTCCAGGATTTTAGAAATTGACTCTTGATTCTTTTTTGAGGGAGGAAAAGGGGAAGAATAAATAGAACATAAGAAAATCTAATCAAAGGTGGTATGCCAAAGATTTTACAACATTTCAAATCCCATTCTCAAATAACTAGAAGTACAAAAATCCTAAGAAGTGAGTATAGATTGCTACTGACTCTTCATTGTTGAAAAGAGAATGAAATGCCTAAGGCCTAGTAGGCACATAACATAGAATTCAAATTCTTCAGTGAGAAGCACCCACTGAGGCTCATTGGAGCATGATACGACTTGATTATTCTACTAAAACCTTTTTCCTTTGTAAATATTTCTCACCAACAAGCATAATATGTTAGATAACCATAAATCATTGCAGAAAATGAAAGAGTAAAAGACGTGATTGACTAATCTACAATCTTACGTTAGAAACCATAATAGCTAAAAATCATAACAATCAGTCATCAATATCATATCCATTCCTAAATGACACGGAGCATTGAAGGTATCATAAATAGAAATAAAACACATAGTAAAGGAAAATTGGGCATAATATGATATGTTTTGTTTTCTATTGATTGATTTAAAACACACAAAATTCAAAGGTTTGAGAAATAAAGTTTTTCTTTCAACCGATATTCTCTAAGTACTCTATTTTTTACAAAAATGGTGAACCATTTTTAAAAAATTCCTATAGGCTTATATAGAGGAAACTCCCCAGACAAAGAACACAACTAAAAAGATTCCCCACTACTTGCCACCTGTAGATCATCATCATGGTGATCCTTGCAACTGCTTTCCTGAAAAACATCATGCTCCTAATCATGTGGTGGTGTTGACACCTAGATAATCAATCATTTCTATTGCAACTCCTTGGGTGAGTGGGCTCTAAATGGAATTGGTCTTCGTATCCTAAGCTCCAACACGTGTCACTTTCTAATGCCCCTCCACTATTAAGATTTTGAAGTTTAATAATTTGCAAATAATCAACTTGCCCTAGTTTAATGAGAGAAGGTACTTGAATGCTTGTCTTAGGGTTTTGAAACCTTGAGATTTGAAATCCACTTGAATCCACTTCAGACCATAATCTACAAGAACAATGGGAGAGGGGTTGTGCCATATAGGGACTTACCTCAGTTAAACCCCATTTTGGTGTTCCCACCTCCACAAACGACTATTATGATAATGATATAAATCATGTGCTATATGGAGAGAAATGGGAAATGGATAAATTGAAAGATAAATGACAATATTATAACTTACCACTTAGATCTACATTTCTTGTTGGATTGAAGTCATTTGGCTCATCACATACAAGGAGAAATTAAAGGCCACTTGAAGTTCTTGCAAGCGTTAGTGCTCATAATAATAAACAAAGATTATCATGGAACATATTATAATACATAAACATGGATTTGTTGATGTGTTGAAGACACGAATTTGGATGAAAGAATGTTACAGATATTTTGCATATTCTACTCCTAAAATTTCTTTTATTTCCTTTTGGAGGGAAATGATTATAATTATTTGAGTTTTAATAGATTTTGTATTAACCTTTCTAATAATTTTATCAATGATTTTGGATTCATTAAGGTCAACAATAAATCTTGATTTAGGGCTTGATTAGGTGGGACATGGGCGAGGGTGCCCTAGTCAAGACCTATTTTTATTTTTGAATATTTGTTAAATAAATATTTAATTTAATTTCCTATATTTTATTCAATTTATCAAAAATTTCAATAAAATAGATAATTAATAAGAATAATTAGGCATATGCACTTAGGAGGGATCCAAACATAGTGTGAAATTGTCAAGGGTAACAATTTTTTTTTGAAAAGGGGGTAAAAATTTATAGAATAAAAAAACCATTACAAAGCAGTAGACAACAACCCACAAAAACCACCAACCGATCATGCAACAAAAGTCCCCAAAGGAACCCAACAAAGGAACCAATTACATGTGAAAGTCTTCCATGATTATCTTTTTGAGGTACAAAGAGAGCTCTAAGGATAAAAGTCCCCAGTAATCTATAATCCACCACTCCACATGCTCAAAGGCCCACTTCACCAAAAGATCAGCTACCCTATTCCATTCTCTAGGAATATGACAAAAAGAAACAAATTCCAAATAACTACATAGATTCACAATCTGTTTCATCATAATAGCTAGTTGTCAATTAACACCATCAAATCTCTACTCATTCAGCATATCAACTACAATATGTGAATTAGATTCACAAATAATCCTCTTCCAGCCTAGGGAACAACCTCTTTCAATAGCATACCAAATAGCAAGAGCCTCCACGAGATTATTAGAATGGTGACCCTTATAAATAGAAAAGAAAAAAACCACCCGTCCATTATTGTCTCTACCAATACCACCAATCCTAGCATGCCAAAGATTCCCCCTAGAAGATCCATTTGTATTTATCTTTAGAACTCCTTGAGGGGTAAGGCACCACTGACCCTCCCGATGAATCTTCTTCTCGACCTAAAAAGGGTCATTACTAGTAGAGAAACTAAACCCTCTACCCTCCAAGTGTAGATTCCTCACAAAAAAAAATCACTTGGATCCACAAAAATCGACAGGTCACATTTAGCTAAAATAGTCTCCTAGATCTTGTTGAAGATCTTCCTCCATAAAAGATCCCCTACCTACTTAACATCTTGGAAAATCCTTCTATTTCTCTCAAGCCAATTGTGCCAAATAATAAAGGTAGGGCCAATAATCCAAGCAATCTGAAGAAAATCCATCTTAGTAGGGGGCCTCCCCAAGCTTTCCCAAAACTCTATCAAAGAAGAGGCATGAACATAGGGATGACCCCAAACTCCCTGTGCTAAAGATTCCAAATCCTTCCAGAATAAGGACACTAAAAGAAAAAGCGTGAAGTGCCACACTCTTCACTATTATTTCACAAAACATAGATGGAAGGACCTTGGAAGCATCTTTTCTGTATATTTTCCCAAGTAAGACATCTATTTTGAAGAACCAACCATAAAAAGAAACTATACTTAGGCCAAGAAAATTAATTCCAAACTTGCTTCCACCAAGGGACCCCAACCTTTCCATACAACCATCTATCGAACTCCATATATCCAGAGGCAACAAAGAATCTACCCTTTGGATTAGGACCCCAAGCCAAAATATCCTTGTCTTGAAGAGAACTACACATTCTACTAGCCAAGATTCTAGCAAGCTCTTGCCTCTTCTCCCTAGTACCTCTTGGAGGCCACTCCTGGGGATCTTTCCAATGCCACACCTCCACCTATCCTAGGGCCTAAACTATTTTGAAGTCTTCCACCTTACACCAACCTGCTTCCATCAAGCTATCACAGGAAGGTTGCAAATGAGGAAACATAGAAATAATAGAGGGATAACCATCCCAAGAATCATACCAAAAGAGGGATTCCGAGCCCTTATTGCAAGTCCAAAAAAGACCCTCCTTTATCATCTTAGACCCTCTTTTGAGAGTATCCCAAATAATAGACTCTTTCCCCTGGCAAAAATATTGAGGAACATCATAAGAATTCACCCTATTGAGGTACTTATGATTAATAATTCTGGGCCAATCCTAATCTTGGTAAATGCACCAATGCTAGTACAAATTAGCAACTAAAGCATGGCTCATCAAACTAGTATATTTAAGACCAAGACCACCCTCCTATTTTTTCCTACAAATAGATTCCCACTTCACCAAAGTCCACTTTGAATCGAGAAGATTACATGCCTAAAGGAATTGACGAGCGAGGGCATCAAACTCCCTAACAAATATGGTAGGAGCAACTTGCACAAAACACCAGTAAATAGGAAGAGATTGAACCATATATTTGAGCATAACCACATGACCCACTGAAGAGAGACACCTGTGAGTCCAATGACTAACCATCCTATATAATTTATCCAAGACATCCTACCAAAAATCTTTTGGCTGAGGACCCACTGTAAGGGGAATCCCCAAATAAACTAGAGGAAGAGTGACAATTTGAAATCAAAGAATCTAAGCAATCCTAGACTAGAGACATTAGATTTCCATAGTCTATGTTCATAAGAGCTATTTTTTTTGGATTCAATTGTGTGAATTTATTTGCATCAACGTTTCGGATCACACTCCGTGATCAATCATCATGATGAAGAAAAGAGCTGAGAGAGAAATGAGAGATAGCAGATCCAAGTTAAATAAAGAGAGAGAGAGAGAGAGAGAGAGAGAGAGAGAGGTGGTTGGGTAGCATAGGGTTCAAAAAATAATATAAAAAATGAAACTAGATGAGAAAAAGAAATAAAGAGAAACCACTAAAATTAGAGGAATAGAGAGAAGAAAAATTAACAAGAGAAGATAAAGAATAAGGAGCTAGAAACCACAAAACTAAAACATAAACAAAAAATAAGTAAAAAAGAAAAAGATAAAAATGCAATAAATTGCAAAAAGGTGAAAAAATTAAGAAAAGTAATAAGCTAAGCAAAATAATGAGAAAATTATACAATAAAAACAATTAAAAAAAAAAAAATCAAAAAATAGATAAATGTATATATATATATATATAATCCAAGAGATAAATAAAATAAAGTATTAAAAATATTAAATAGAGAAATAAGAATGAATAATAACACACTTTAAAATGAAAAAGAAAGAGGACAACAATAAATAAGCAAAAATGAAACAACAAAAAAGGAAGAATAGAAAAGATAAAAATAAAGAAACACAAAAAAAAAAATCTCTAATTTTCATTCTAGCCAAATCAACCTTCTTCTCAAATCCAAATCCTTCTCAACCCTTAACCCCCCCAATGTCACCCTTCCTTATATAGAAGGCTTATCCAAAAAAATCACCAAAATCCTTCTTAAAAAGGGTATTTGTTGTGCTTTCAAGCCTTTATCAACCTTAAGAAACCACATCCCTTGTCTCAAGGGCCCCAAAGACATCTACCTCAATCTAGGTGTTTATAAGGTTGTTTGTTCATGTGGTATGCCTTACATAGGTGAGACTGGCCTCTCTTTTAGAACTAGAATCAAAGAGCATTACACTAAAATCAAACATGAATGAGCCATCAAATCTACCCTTCTTGACCACTCCTCCTCCACCAAGCACCACATCTACCTGAAGAGCACTCAAATATTATCCATCAAAAATAACTTCTTCAAAAGAAAACTCAGGGAAGCCATCGAAAAAATAACCATCCAAATCTTAATCAAGACGAAAGGTGGAGCTTAAGTTCTTCTTGGAAACCTCTTTTATCTAACCCATAACCCACCCACCTCCTTCCTCACCCTCTTTCATCCCCCCCTTCCCCCCTCCCCAACCATCCCGCTCTCCTTTCCCGCCTACCTGGACCCCACTACCTTCATCTCTTCTTTCTTCCTCTTGTTTTCCCTCTTTCCCTCTTCCTTTTTTCCTTGGCTCCCCCTCTTGTTTCATCAATTTCCTCTCATCTTGTTCTCTTCCTTTTCTCTTTCCTATTTTTCTTTTTCTTTTCTTTGTTTCTTCTTTTTCCTTTTATGTCATTCTTTTTCTTTATTCTTTCCCATCTATTTAGTTTTCCATTATTTCTTTATTCTTTTAAATTTTTGTATTTCCTATTATTGCATTCCCCCCTTTTTTTCTTCATTTCTTTATTTTTCGTACTTCTTTTTATATTTAAGCATGGCTATTTGCTTTCTTTTTCTTTCTTTTTTCCTTTAGCTTATTTTACTTGCTCTTTTATTTATTTGGCTTCCTTTTTCCTATTTTTTGGTTATTCATTTTTATATTAGCATAATGCTCATGCTTATATAAATTTTCTTGTTTTTAGGCTTATTGATTTTAGCATATCTAAGCGTTTTTATCTTTTTTCTTTACTTATATGTATAGACTTTCATTTTCTTTTTCTCTTTTTATCCTTTTTCATTTTATTGTTTATTTCTGTTTAGTCTATATATATATAGACTAAACAGAAATAAACAATAAAATGAAAAAGGATAAAAAGAGAAAAAGAAAATGAAAGTCTATACATATATATATATACACACACTTTGATTTATATTTATATTTACATTTGTATACATATTTTTGACTAATATATATGTATTCTTTATATATATATATATATATTTTGATATTTATTTAGATATATATGCTTATCATTTACTTCTTTTTACTTTTTATTCTTGCTTATATTTTTGTGCCTTCTTTTTTAAATTTTCACGTTTCTCATTTATTTTTTCTTTAGTTTTTTATATAAGCATAATGTTTATGCTTATATAAGTATTTTTGTTTTTATAATTTTTCTTTTTTAAGTTTGTTTATGCTTATTTATATCAGCATATCTAAGCTTATTTCCTTCTTATTATTTGTTCATTGTTTGTGTGAGTTTAGTTGTTTTTTTTTTGTGTTTCTTTATTTTTGTCTTTTCGATTCTTCCTTTTTTGTTGTTTCATTTTTGCTTATTTATTCAATTTTTTGTTGTCCTCTTTCTTTTTCATTTTAAAGTGTTATATATATATATATATATATAAATATATATATTTATAATATTTTTTTTTGTTTTTATTATATAATTTTCTCATTATTTTGCTTAACTTATTACTTTTCTTAATTTTTTAGCCTTTTCACAATTTATTGCATTTTTTTTTATCTTTATATTTTTTACTTATTTTTTGTTTATGTTCTAGTTTTGTGGTTTCTAGCTCCTTATTCTTTATCTTCTCTTGTTAATTTTTCTTCTCTTTATTTCTTTCCCTCATATAGTTTCATTTTTATATTCTTTTTTGAACCCTATGCTACTCAACTACTTCTCTCTCTCTCTATTTAATTTGGGTCTGCTATCTCTCATTTCTCTCTCAAATATTTTCTTCATCTGATGTTGGATCACAAAGTGTGATCTGAAACGTTGATGCAAATAAATTCACATAGTTGAATCTAGAAAAAATGGATCTTATGGATCCTAGACTAAATAAGTTGAGGAGTATTGAAAAAGTAAATAGAGGACTTGTTGTCATTAATGTTTTTCCCAGAGGCTACCAAATAAGTATCCAAAGGACTTTCTTAAATTCATAGCTTCATTTATTTTGGCCACACCCATTAAAGCAATATCATCAACATATTGGAGATGAGATAGAGGCAACAAACTATTACCTCAATTCCACCCCTAAATCAACCCATGACTAACAAAAGACTTGATAAACCTCCCCAACCCCTCAGCTATAATAATGAACAAATAGGGGGACAAAGGATCTCCTTGCCGAAGACCCCTAGAGGTTCCAAATAAATCTGAAGCCTCCCCATTGATAAGCATTGAAAAGGAAGTAGAAGTCACACAAGTCATGATCCAATCAACCCATTCTCTATCAAATCCAAAAGCTAAGAGAACCTTCTTTAAGAAGGTCCATTTGACTCTGTCATAAGCTTTTCCCATATCAAGTTTGATAAACATAGCCTTGTCCTTATAGATTGTCATAGAATGAATATCCTCTATAGCAATAACAACCCCATCCAAAACCTACCCGCCTGCCACAAATCCCCCATGATCATTGGAAATCAAAGAATTAAGCCAAGGATTAAGCCTTTCCATAATTAGTTTAGTAATGATTTTATACACCACATTGTAGAGGGCAATGGGGCGAAATTGATCCAAGGAACATGAACCTTCCTTCTTCAAAATAAGTGCAAGAAAGGTGGAGTTCATGGCCTTCAAAATTTCTTTATTCCTATGAGATTCCTTAACTACCTCCAAGAGATCCACCTTGATAATATCCCAAAAAACTTGAAAAAATTCATTAGGAAAACCATTAGGGCTAGGGGATTTACCTTTCTTCATTTTAAACACAATAGTCTTTAATTCCTACAAAGAGATAGGCCATAAAAGAGCCTCATTCATCACATGTGAAACCAAAGAAGGAATACAAGCCACAATATAATTTTCATCAAAACTCACAAGGGGAGAATCCTCAACAAAAAGGGTTGAAAAGAATTGAGAAGCCTCCAAGGAAATTTTTCCTAAGAAGAAACTTGAAATCCCTTAGAAGAAACAATCTTGAGAGTTGATAATATTACCATTTCTCCTTGCGACAACAAAGTGATGGAAGAAGGCAGTATTTCTATCTCCCTCTTGAAGCCAATCAATTTGGGACTTTTTCTTCCAAAAAATCTCCTCTCTCAGCTCCCATTTCTCAAGAGCCTTAGTTTCCATAGCCTCTTCCTTACACAACTCAATTGTGAGACCAAGATCATGAATCTAGCAGGTGATAGAATACAAATGAGCCTAGGCTATCAAATTATTGTGATGAAGATTCCCAAAACATTGTATATTCCACTTATTAAGTCTATATTTCACAAACTACAATCTCTTGACAAAGGTAAACATAGCCATACCATAGGCAGGTCTCTCCTTATGCCACCAATCAATCATCAGATCATGGAGAGAAAGATCACTTAACCACATGAGTTGGAACTTGAAAGAAGGGTTATTATGGGATCTGAAAGGAACAATTAAAATTTTACTCAGCCAATGGTCTGAACCTCTCCAATATAGGATCTTAGAGCTAGTAGTCCAACTATCCCCAACCCAAAAATAAGAGACAAGAAACCTGTTGAGCCTCTCAGAAATAGCAACATCACCACACCTTCGATTATTCCAAGTCAAAATTTCCATTATTGGGTTTCACATCAATAAGATTCAAACTAGCCATGTTGTCTATAAGAAGTAATGAAGCAGGGTCAAGCTTGGCAATACCCCTTCTCTTCTCCTCTAAATAGGAAACAACATTAAAATATCTAGCCATAATCAAAGGATGCTAAGGGACAAGAGAGCGAACATAACTAAGATGAGTCCAGAGTTGGGACTTACGCATTAGATCAGTGGGAGCATAGACATTAGTGAAAAGACAAAATTCACTAGATTCTAAACTAGAAGCAATCATAGAGATATAAGAGCAACTTGAGATCCAATACAATGGAACAACCTTTCTTGGATCCCACAAATAAGTCACACCTCTAGAGCTACCAAAAGCACCAACACATTGACAACACCCATGAGGCCAAACACTAGAGTCTCTATTTAACATACCATCCACTAATAACTTAGTTTCTTGAATGAAGACTTCATATTTTTATGATGGTGTATAGGTAGTATTTTATCTCTAGAAAATGACATGATAGAAAAAATAAAAATGGGAATGGATCCTCACAAAAAGGGTTTTGTTTCTAATCACCATATTCAGTTCATATTTGTATGTGAATCTAAAGACTCCCTATAAATTGAGAAGACAATTATTACAAAAAATTGGTTAGTTTCATGGAGATCATCATCCTAGAAAGGTATGGTGAGACATGTTTTTATGCACATGCCATGATTAAGTTTTTGAAATTGATTTGTTGAAAAATGTGGATATAGAATATCACCTTTCTCCAACTATCATTCAATAATGTCCTAGGAGTCCTAATTGGATTGACTATCAACCTCACAAGGTGAGTCAATTCTCAACAAGGAAGACCTAGGAGAGGGTTCTTAAAGTTTTTAGGGGTTCACCACCAACCAAATTCTTGGAAAAGACAAATAAGCATTCAACTTACAAAACCTAATAATGCAATCTAAATGAAGGATGCAAATGATGAAATAATGCAATAGGAAGTTAGGATATGTGTACCTAGGAAGTCTATAAATGTGATGAGGATTTTGGAAATGTAAAGAAGCTGTCAAAATATGCTATGGAGGACAAAGACACCCTTACTCTTGTCTTAGTTCTGCTACTGTTTTTGGGGAAGATGCAAAATCTTTAAATGTCGGAACCAGATCTTGAAGAATTTCTAAAAAATATCTTTAGGAGGACTAAGATGCCCTAGGTGGTGACGTAGTCTCGTTTGGAATTTCTGGGATCTCCGAATGTGGTCTTGAGGCTTGATTTTTGCACTTCTCTAATCTCAGGTTTTGAAACTTCTAGATTTAGCCTATAGGCAAGTTTCCATGGAGATGACAACTTTGCAATGAAACTTTGCAACTTTGCACTTCAAATGATCTTCAAATCTTCAACCTAAATCAAACCCTTGTTATAAAGTCTACAAACTTGTGTGAAATGGACAGCTTGGATATGGATCTTGAATCAAAGAAATGCTTGATAGATATGAACGTGAATTGATTGCTTGAATCAAAACCATACATCACAAATGTTAGCACAACAACACACATGATGCAAGATATGATGCTTGAATCTTGATGATGGATCCAAATGCTTGATGAATTGCTCTTGAATGCTCTATGATGCTCTCTTGAAATTGCTATAATGCTTGGATTTTTTGTTAGGAGAAAATGAGAGGAAGAACCTTGTATTTATACTTATTCATGTTTAATATCTTGAAATTACACCACACCAAGATGACATATGAATTCATTAATTAAAGAAGGCTAAATCCCACTAGAATTTGAAATTAAATCCCAAAATTACCTCAAGGGGGACTAAGATGCCCTAGGTGGCGTCTTAGTCTCAAGGCATGAAACTTGGGGCATATAATCCAAAAAGGGACCTATTTAGGTGCTCTCAAAATTAGGGTCCCAAGACCTCTGGGGGACAAATATTCCCTAGGTGGAGTCTTAGTCCTGAACCAAAAATCAAGGACACTCAGATAGAATCATTAAATTATCATTTATCCATTGGAGTATGTCAGGATTAGCCAGAAAAAGATATAATTCATTGGGCTTGTGGATGCAAAATAGGGCCAATTAAGACATAAATAAGGATAAAAAAAGCAAGGCAGGCCCAAAAAAGTGTGAAAATGCAAGGGTATGCATTTTTCTACTACTTCATTTAGCCCCCACTTTAGGGAGAGGATGAACTTGCTTCAAACTCACACTAAAGTAGCTGACCACACAATCAAGAGGGGTTCAAATGTATGAATGCTGTTAAGATAGGATGACAATAACCAAGAGGGTGGCCAAGCCCCTAGGATCAAGATCGTATGAAAAACCAACATAAGAACAAAGGGACAAACTTGCAGATGATATATGGAGCCAGAACCATATTGCAAACATACACCATTAAAGAAAAAAAGAGAAAAAAAGGAAAAATGAAATGGATGAAGCTTCAACTAGCCATCCAACATGCTATGGACCGGGTCTAGGCTGTTTGTCTAAAAAAGACATGTTTACAAGTGGAACGTGTTGTCCACTAGATGCAAACAAAATGCGTGCTCACAAGGTCTAGTGAAGCTAGGTGTCCACTAGGTGAGCCCTAAGAGATGGACATATCAAAATCATACCCCCATGACTATGATAAGGAAAAAAAGAAAATTCATGCTCACAAGGGCTAGTGAAGCTTGGTTTCCACTAGGTGAGCCCTAAGAGGTCCATGTCAAAGTAGCCAGAACATGAAAAATAAAAGAGGAAAAGAGGGTTGCCCCCCATAAACACATAAGGGATCTATGGATTTGGGGTCAGTACCTGTCTTTGCTACAATGATATTAGAGAGTTCAAAACTATCATCATTCCCCAAATACTCATAGAACTGAAAAAATGACACAAAGAGAGAGAAAACAAAACGAAAAACCTTTTGGGTCAACATGGAAGAGACATAGGGTGTCTCGATGCCTTGCATCATCCCTAAAAGGAAAACACAAGAAAAAAATGAAAATGAAAAGTAAAGATCAATGAAAAGGAAAAAGATTACGACATATAGAAGAATGAAGGTACAAATAGAGGAATGCACATAGAGAGAGGAAATATCAAACAAAACATCACAGGGGATCACATTACACACATGCAAGCAAAAATGAAAGAAAAAAAATTGAAAGAAAAAATAAATAAAGAAAAGATAAAATACTAGTAAAGCACATGCAAGTCAAACATCTAGTAGGTCATCCTTATCTCAGTCTTGTTTAGCATATGCAAAATGTAGATCACTAGTGAGAGGGAATTTAACATCAATTTTTGTACTAGGAGAATCACCAGGTTCAACACGTGGTGTATCACTTGGTTTAGCAGGATCATCATGGTTGTTATCGCTTAAGCTCATGGAAGAGGAAAATAAAAAATTCAACTCACTATGCACTTGTTCATCAATTTTAGCTATTTCTTCATCGTCATCCAAGTTAACCACAAGAGGAGGATTAATGATAATATCCATAGAGGGTGTTGGTCCTTGTTGTGTTGGAGATGTAGGATCTGTTTGGTCTAGTAAGGGAGGAGGCTCATTGCTTATTGCTTCTCTCAAGTTTGGATTTTGATTTTCAATGTTGTTCTCTTCATTTATCTTTTGAGAAATAGGACGACATCTACGCCTACACTCTAGCATTTCTATTACTTTTATTACGGTTTTTAAGTTGCGTTTGTGTAGGAGCAGGTTTTTCAACCATGGGTTCCTTTTCTTCTTGTGAGGGAAGAACAAAAGAATCCATGGAAGGTTCAACCACTTTCTCTTTGGCTTTATAAATTTTCTTAGGATGCAGATTAGGACTTGTTTGGCTTTCTCTAGGCCTTTTATAGGAAATAGGAAAGGTATTTTTCATGGATTGGTCTTGGTTAGATGGAAGGGTTTTAAGTTCAATGTTGTTTACTTCAAGGGGTGGGGGTTGAATCATGAGTGGAGGAAAATTATCAAGGGATAATTTGGCTATGCATTTTTCTTTGAACTTTTGGTAGGATAGGAAAAGGAAGTCTTCATGGGGTCTTATAGGTTCCATGGGCTTAGGCCAAAAATAATCTAAGGAAAAATTTCCACGGAAGACGGAGGTCTAAAGCCACTATGGTTCATAGTAAATATTTCATTTTTGATTGGAAACTTTAAGCACTTATGGACAACGGATGGGACCCCATTCATGGAGAAAATCTATTTGTAGCCTAACTTCACACGAAATTGGTTCGAATTAGATATGATAGAGAATGATACATTTAATTTTTTGAGTCCTACTTGTAAAGGGAGTGTGATCTAGCCCATCGTAACACGAGCAAAACCATCATGCACTTTAATCCATGCTTTTGGTTTATCATATCTATCTTGAGTAAGTTCATGCACATATAAGAGTTCTTCTATGATCATATTTTCTCCACATATGGGATCAATTAAAATCCTATGAGTGGGCCTACTATTGATTATGCCGACTATGTAAAGAGGACCATCATGTGCATGTTTGATTGTTTCTTCTGAAGAGAAAGTAATGTTAGTGGGAATTATGGTTTGTTGTTTATGAGGCTCGATGTCAATCACTCCTATCATTGTATTAATAGGACTTTGGTCATTAGTATCCGTAGGACTCTGCTCATCATCATCCATAGGAATTTGTTCATTATTGCTCATATTCTCACCATCCGTGTCAACGTTCATCACATTGGGTTTAGTTCCACTAGCCTTAACAAATGAAATATTATGGTTGGGCATGGGATTGGTAAATATTTGCAAGTTTTGGTTGGGAGGAGCTACAGACTTATTACCTTTGTCATTTACACCTCCAATTTGGATATGATTAGAATCAATGAGGCCTTGCACATGATGTTTAAGACGCTTGGAATGTTCCATATCATGTCCTTTTTGTTGGTGATAAACATAATAGGCATTGTGTCTGAAGCTTGGATGTAATGGCTTGCTAGGGTCAAGATGTTGAATGAGAGGTAAGGTAAGCATGTTTTTGTTTAATAGTTGAGTCATGATGTTGTGAAATGGGTCGGGAAAGGGTGTAAATTGTCTTTGTAGATCCCTAAAGATATAAGGAGTGCTCTTCTTTATAGCAACTACTTGGGTATCAACTCGTTGGGTAGGTTGAGAGGTGGAATTTAGTTGAAGGAAATTTTTATTTTGTCTTCTGAAAGGATGGTAGGTGTTTTTGTTTGAGGATTTGGACTTTTCAGGATGGGTAGAGGTTGTTTTTGTTCACTACTACCTACGAAATTTTGATAATATCGAAGGGCAATGCATAAATGCATGAAGGAAGGGAATTTCATCGTGGTGAGCTTGTATCTTATCTTACTTTGTAAGTTTTCTATGAACATCTTTTGAAGGTGAGAATTAGGAATCTTCACACTGATTTGGGAATAAAGCGATTGGTAGCGTGAAATAAAGTCAATGAATTTTTCACCCTCATTTTGCTTACATCTCATCAAATAAGCTAATATCATTTTAGGAATTATATGTACTTGGAAATGGTTAATAAAGGCATGAACAAGTTCATTGAATGAATGAATTGAGTTATTCGGTAATGCAAAAAACTAGTCCAAGGAAATGTCTTTCAAGGATTAGGGAAAAAGTTTAGCCAAAAGTTTGTCCTCAAGGATAAAATCACTACACAAAGCAGTAAAGGCATTAACATGATTAGCAGGATCTCCCTTTCCTCCATATTTCTCAAATCTAGGGATCTCTATACCTTGTGGCATTAGAGTTCTCAATAGCTCTGAGGATAGTGGGTTACTTTTGACATAGTATGTAGGTGGACCATTTTGATTTTGATTTATGATGGAAACTTGACATTGAGTGGATGAAAGGCTTTGTAAAAGGTGGTTAATGATAGGATCATTTCTTGTGGTTTGCGATGGAGGTGAATATGGCGGTGGTGTGTTTTTGTTGGAAGGACCAGTGAATGGATTGCTTACAGGAGGAGATATAAGATTAGATGCCACATAGGTATAAGGGGAACTAGTGGAGATGTTCAAGGTAGGAAGGATATTGCTAGTTGGTTGCATCATTGTGGTTTTCTTGAGGATTGGTATAGGTTGGAATGTATGTTAAGGTTGAAGGGGGAGGAGTTTTATTTCCTCCTTGGCTTTGCACATTGTTTGAAGCTTGAGCACCATTAGTGGTGGAAGGAAGATTTTTTCCAAAGATATGAGGCTATGTTATGCACAACTTCCAGTCCTTCATCACTTTCCATCATGTGGTGAATACTATTTATGGTAGGTATAACAGTGTTGGAAATGTTTTCAGTACTCACACTATCTTGTAAATGAGCTAGGTTTTCCTACATTTTCATTATGTTTTCTTGAGGGATATGACCAATCATTGTTTGAACACTTGGAATAGCACTTGTAGGTAAGGTAGACATAGAAAAAGAGGTATCAAAGGTATGGTCCATGCCTAGTGAACTAATACCAACACCAAAAGTAAGAGAGCTTGATAACCCAAGATCCATAACGAGTGTTTTATCGTGGGACTCCATGAGTTTCAAACTTCATCTAACCACAGTATTAGTAGTAGGACACCAATTAGTATAACTCATACAAGGGATAGACCAAATAAAGTGCAATGAAAACAATCTCCTATGCTTGCAATTACACTTGAAATGAAAGAAATTGAGATAACAACAATTCTACAAACTGTAACAGAGAACTTAAAGCAACAAACAAAAGCATAAAAAAGTAATTTCAGATCCTAAAAATTGGAATGTCAAAGTTAGCTGGGACTAAGATTCCAGTAAGGGCGTCTTGGCCCTACTGGTGAGATTTTTGGGTTCCAAGGACTGGAACAGATAGCAAACAATAGGGAGAGGGTTATGAACCAGAAGCCCTGAGAGGGACTAAGATGCCAGGAAGGGTGTTTTAGTCTAGGTAGTAGAGGTTTTTATCAGAAAAACAACAAATTCTAGATTGTTTACAGTGTTTACAGGTTGCCTATTCAGGATGCTGATGTTTAGAAATAGAAAACTATGCCAATGAATGCAAGGAAAAGTAACTAATGCAATAAGAATATTTCTAAATGAAATTAAGATTCAATGACCAATGCACTTTTCAATTTTTTAATGAAATGAAATAATGCAAGAAAGAAAAAGTGCAACCTATATGCACTTTCACTAATGCAAATATGAGAAACCCTAGATGCAATTTCACTAAATATGAGAAACCATAGGTGCAATTTAACTAATGCAAGATACAATGCAAGAATGAAGATCTAGGAATTTAATAAACTCCAAATCAGAAAATGAATGCTCAAAAAGGTCAAATTCACCAAAATGATTTGTTAAAAAAATGTGGATATAGAATATCACCTTTCTCCAACTATCATTCAATAATGTCTTAGGAGTCCTTATTGGATTGACTATCAACCTCACAAGGTGAGTCGATTCTCAACAAGGAAGACCTAGGAGGGGGTTCTTTAAGCTTTTGTACAACCAAGCAAATGCTTCAAAAAGAAAAATAAACCTTCAACTCACAAAACCTAATAATGCAAGCTAAATGAAGGATGCAAATGATGAAATAATCTAATAGGAAGTTAGGATATGTGTACCTGGGATGTTTGGAAATGTGATGAGGATTCTGAAAAATGTAAAGAAGCTATCAAAATATGCTATAGAGGACAAAGACGCCCTTATTGTTGTCTTAGTCTTGTGTTTTTTCCAGGAAGATTCATAATCTTTGGATGTTGGAACCGATTCTGGAAGAATTTTTGAAAAATATCTTCGGTAGGACTAAGACACCCTAGGTGGTGACTTAGTCTCATTTGGAATTTCTGGGATCTACGAATGTGGTCCTGAGGCTTGATGTTTTCACTTCCTTCTTCTTTGATCTCAGGTTTCGAAACTTCCTAATTTAGACTATAGGCGAGTTTCCGTGGAGATGACAACTTTGCAACTTTGCAACTTTTCACTTCAAATGATCTTCAAATATTCAACCTAAATCAAACCCTTGTTATAAATTTTGCAAACTTGTGTGAAATGGATAGCTTGAATATGGATCTTGAATCAAAGAAATGCTTGATAAATATGAACGTGAATTGCTTGCTTGAATCAAAACCCTACATCACAAATGTTAGCACAACAAAACACATGATGCAAGATCTTTGATATGATGCTTGAATCTTGATGATGGCTCCAAATGTTTGATGAATTTCTCTTGAATGCTCTATGATGCTCTCTTGAAATTGCTAGAATTCTTGGATACTTTGTTAGGAGAAAATGAGATGACAAACCTTGTATTTATACTTATTCATGCTTAATATCCTGAAATTACACCACACCAAGCTGACATTTGAATTCATTAATTAAAGGAGGCTAAATCTCGCCAAAATTTGAAATTAAATCCCAAAAATACCTCAAGGGGGACTAAGACGCCCTAGAAGGCATCTTAGTTCCAAGACATGAAACTCGGGGCACATACTCCAAAAAGGGACCTATTTAGGTGCTCTCAAAATTAGGGTACCAAGACCTTTGGGGGACAAATATGCCCTAGGTGGTGTCTTAATCCTTACCCAAAAATTAGGGACACTCGGACAAAATCATTAAATTATCATTTATCCATTGAAGTATGTTGGGATTAGCTAGAAAAAGATATAATTAATTGGGCTTGTGGATGCAAAATAGGACCAATTAAGTCATAAATAAGGATAAACAAAGCAAGGCAGACCCAAACAAGTGTGAAAATGAAAGGGTATGCATTTTGCTACACTACATAAATATAACCTTAAGGCTAAGTTTGTTACAAACATTCCTTCTAACATATTTTGAAGGGATGTTAGTCATTCTTATAGGAATTGCAATGGGAATAGATGAAATGTAATCTTAATCTAGGAATGATAAGAGAGATAGTGAAATTTATGGAACATTTCTATTGTAGTGCTTTAAAAAAATATGAATTTTGTCTCACTATCTCTCATTTCCATGGAAGGGTGACAGTACCAAGAAACCATTTTATTTCATAGTTTAATGGAGAGAATATGCATGGGGCTTGTAAGAGTTAAGAATTCTAAAGATTTTTTCACAATATTGGTAAAGCCTCCATAGTTAGAGCTTGTTTGGTGTGTGGATATAAGGTGTTTCTAATTATAGCCTCATCCAGTCCATGTCTATTTAATTTACTTTATTTTTCTCTATTATTTTATGTCATGGTTCTAGATTTCATGCATTTCTAATTTTTTATTATTTTGGATAATTTGGATGTTTTTTCATACAACCATTACATTTAGTAGCAAGATAGTCCCACGAGTTGCTTTCCTAATGCTATGGTGCTAGTTTTTGGAGAGTAATTTGTAAGGCATATTTTTTTTAATAAGGTAGTAGTAATTGGATGTTACATGTAATATATTTTGTAAGAATAATAATTCAATTTTATAATTATATTATTATTTCATTAATATTTTTTTTATTTTGTATTTAAATTTAAGTTTAGTCATGTATTTAGTTGTAATGATTTTAAATATTTGCATTGCAATATTTATAGTTTACAAGCTTAGGATCTAATAAAATATTTTGTCTACAAAATCTTAAAAACGATTATAACATTTATATTATAATTGATTAATATTACTATTAGGATACCATTTATTACTTATAGAATTATTTTGTTTTACTATTTTAGTAAATTATTTATTTGTTTTCTAGCAGTTCTAGTCATAACACAATACTAATAAAAAAATTATTCATTTCATTTTATTTTTATGTTTTTAATGTTTTAGGTTTATTTCTTATGTTGGTCTTTTAATTTTAAAACTCCTTTTAAAAAAAAAAAATAGTTTTACATTTTATTTCAAATACTTCTTATATATTTGATACAAAATCGCTCACTTGTATCTAATTCATTCTAATTTATTTACATTGATTTTTGGAAATATAATATCTATAATTTTAGGAAACTTAAAACTATGTAAATACATAATTTAGTAAAATATAAATAATAGTCAAATCCTCAATTAACAAGTTTTGCATAACTAATCAACATTCAAATGATCTCTTTTCGGTTAGTGGTAAGGATTTGTGTTCTTTCATCCTTTATAATGTTGGCCCTTTGCATTTTCTAGGGTGATTCAAATCATCAACATTGTGTGCACAATGATTTCCTTTATCTTAATGTTAAGGACTAAATTTTTATCATTAATAGTACTAGTAATTTACATCTCATTTGATATGTTGACATCAAATCCATGATGATGCCCTTTAGCTTAGTGTAGAGATTGATATGACACCTTTGCACCACTTCTGATTAAATATCAAGAACTAAAGAACCAATAATTTGCATTTCTTCAATTTTAAAAAAATAACTAAAGATCCTTGTCTATTATAATATTGGACCTTTACAACTTGTTTACCTCAACTTATGCTTTATAATCCTTACACCTTCTTATGTCTATTAAGATTTAATTTAATTGCATTAGACCTTTCCATCTACTCTTAGTCCATGACTTGATACCAATAAAGAGCCTTAATTGCATTAGACCTTTCTACCCACTCTTAGTACGATGACTTAATATCAATAAAGAGACCTTTGCACCCACTCTTAGTACGATGACTTAATATCAATAAAGAACCCTTAACTGCATTAGACCTTTCAACCCACTCTTAGTAGGATGACTTACCTCATCACTATAATATCAAACCTTTACACTTAATAAATATTGATACTTAAATTCTTTGTAAAAGTACTATTCTCTTCGGTAGTTCATCAACCATGTGGCCCCATTTTGTCTTAAATACATCAAACAACATTTTCTGGGATACTGTTCATCCTACGTAAGAGGCATATCAGATAATTGCTGACCTGGTACTGCGCAAATACATGCTAAAGCTGCTCTAAGAAACAACCCAAAATGTTTCATCTTAAATGGAATACAATCGTATAGAAAATTGGCTCCCTAGCTCAGATGTGGCTTATCCAAGTATTTATGTAATGGCGGTGAAGACTAACAACAGCAACGGCCAATTCAAACACACATATTGTGTCCATGTTTGGATGGGCCCTGCAAATTTGGTTAAAGCTAAAGAGCCTTAGATGTCTTCGTCCTACAAGTGACTTCTTAAAGTAAAGTTATACTTTTAACAGTATCATGGGGATCTTGATATTATCATCTTCTTTTAATATATAAATTGTGAGCGAATTTTGATATATATGATAAGTATAGGTTTTTTAATTTGTTGGACTTTCATTGTGATGTTTACAATGTTATAAGATTAAGTATGAAGATGAATCAAAATTTTCTTTGGAATTCATATGTTGAGATGATTTGTTTATTCAAAAATTCTTTTGATTAATTTGAATTTCATCATTCATGAATGATGAAATGCATGTTTAAAACATATTTGAATTTGATGTGATATCTTAATTTCCTCATCTTGAATAAGAACATAAAAGGTATTTGTAGATAATAATGTATCGGTTGTAAAATCAGAACCATATAGAAATCTATTCAATTACTCATTCTTTGAAATGAACAAAAAAATACAAAAAAATATATAAATATATATATTTTTTATTTTGTAGATTATTTGAATAATAAGGTTGGTTTAGATTTTAGAGATAAGGAATACTCAATTATCTAAATTATTTATGTAGTAGTTGTTTGCATATATTAAGAATATAACATTAAAAAAGTAAATGAAGACAACACAAGAAAAATATTACTTGAGAGATACACATTAAAAAATTAATGAAAATAATCTAGCAAATAATCCACCACCAATGTTAGTTATATGAGTTTGTTTCCTTCATAAGAGCTATTAATAATTCTATCAAGTGTCATCTTACACCCAATTTGATGAACTCCATTGTGGACACATACAATCAAACAATCCTCAACAAATATAATAGCATACTTCTATATTTAATTTACAATAGCCCTATGACTAGCCCAACCAAAGGAAATCCTTGAAAATAATTCTATCTCTCATATTAGCTCCCAAAATTGTAACTCCACAAATTCTAGAAACTAGACTAAAAACCTTAGCCTCAAAACATACATCAAACTAGATTAGGAGCTATGAATCATGATTAGAGTGGGTAGTTTAATAGACCAATTGTTAAGAAAGAGTTTCTATTAGATTCACTTTAGACATTACATTATTGGGGAGTGACGAGGGAGAAAACCCGAGACACATAAAATGATGCAACAACTAGAGAAATTTATTGTTATTTATAATGGAACTTCTTACATGCAAAGGATCACAAATCCTCAAGCTCTGGAATACATAAAAGCTACAAAAAATTACAGAAATTACAATATTTTCCCCTTTCGCAGTATGCAAACTCTTTCCCCCAAAAAGCTACCAAAAATCAGAAATCCCGCCCATAAATAGAGCTCCTTTCCAATTTGGAGCCAAAACAACATTCAAATTTGAGTTTTGGCGGTTTGGCACCCAAATTACAATTTGAAATTCAAATTTAAATTCACATTAGAAAATTAGCACATTTCTAAAAATGCACCAACTTCTAGAAGCCATAACTTTTAATCCGACCGTCGAATTTTCATTGATAGTACTTTTTCGGAAAGCTCTCAAAAAGATGATATTGTGCAAAGTAGGGCCTACCACTAATTACTTTGGGTTTTTGCAAATTTTCAGGCCCATCCGAAGCCTCTAAGAGCCTCAAATCTAGCTTTGAATATTTTAATAGCTAAAGGGGGTATCCAGAAATGCAAAAACATCTAAGAAACAACCAACAGGAAATTAAAATCTTTCTTTTTTTGGGTGATGCAGGATTGCCCTTACACCACTGGATGCTTCTCCATCAGGGAGAGTATTCCTCAAACTTAATCATCAAAAAATTAAAGAGAACTGAAATAACTCAATAAGCCTATGAATAAACTATAACCTATGTATATTAAAGCTCCAAGAATTTTTCATTAAGCTCTCAATATGATGGTCCATTGACATGAAGGCCTATAACCTCTATTACATAGATAAGAGAAAATTGTATATACACTTGTAGTGTAGAAAAACGTATCATTTACATTTTCTCACTTGTTTGGGCCATCCTAATTAAATTGGACTTTTAAATAATGCCTTAATTTAGTGTTGATAAATGTACCCTTTTACATTTTCACACTTATTTAGGCTCTCTTAATTAAATTGAGCTTAATTATGCCTAAATTATCCCTTTTATTCATTTACAAGCCTAACAAATTACATTTTCTAAAGGGGAAACCCAACAATAATTAATGCCAATACATAACACTTTACATTGAGCAATGCATGTTCTAGGAATAGGGACCTGAGACCCATTCACCCATGGGCGAATGTGTCTTCCCTAGACCTTTGGACCTAAATTTAAATTATGTTTTTGGTGGTATTTTAAAAATTTCAAATCCATAATTCAATGTTGGCTTGTGATATTTGAATTTTCGGAAATTAAGGATACATACCTATAAATACAAGGTTATTTCACTAAGTTTCACTTATAATTTTTATGCAAGCATTCCTAAAGAAAATTTGATGATCAAGAACATTCCAGAGTAGATATATCAGAGATTTATTGTAGCAATCAAGATCTATTCATCATGTCAAAGTCTTCTTGCATCATACATGCTTTTGGAGCTAGCATTGTGATGTAGATTTTGAGATCAAGTTCAAGTATTCAAAGCATTATTCAAGTGTTAGGATCCACTTCCAATTCAACTATTTCATGCAAGTTGCAGACCTCCTAAGATGTCCATTATCAAGGTTTCATTCAGGGGTTTGTTGAGTGGTAACATAGCTTTGTTCATTCTTCATTCCATCTTTCATGTTTCATTTCAATTCAAGATTTGATTAGGTACCAAAACGGGGTTTGATGAAGGAAAACCACCATTCACCCAAAAACAAACTTTTTTCTCTCTTGTGTGTGTGATTGCAGATCTAGGTTGAAGAAGGATTGAAGACCTTTTGAAGAGAGAGAATTGAAAAGTTGTCAAAGTTGTTAAATCACAAAGTCTACCCTATAGATTTAATTTTTGACTTTTCGACATTGAAACCCAGAAAAATCAAAAGCTATAGATCTATGTTAGAGGCTCCCAAAAGTTGTAGAAAAAACCTAAGCAAAGACTCATTTTCCCATGGGTGAATGAGTCCCAGCCAACCTTTAGAAACTCACTTTTGGTGACTGGTAAGCACATCTTTGCCCTTCTCAGATCTGCAATCTATTTCCTGGTTATGCAAATATTGAGTTTAATATTGTTGTTTCAAGTGTTATATTGCATTTTGGAGTTGATTTGCTATTTTTAGTTTTTCTATCCAAAGTGGTGTTTGACCTTGAGCCCCATCCTAAGAGCATAAGGGAATCTGGAGATTCTCACTTTGGGTTGATTCACCCGAGGTTTGTTAATCAATTCATTGTAAGGATCTCATTTCCTAATAAAATAAAAGAAAATAGGTCTATCTATTATCATTTTGGTAAACCTTTTTTTTATACATAACCTATTTTCCTTTATTTCAACACCAAAAGATGTAAAGTAAAATTAGGTGTCCTAAAATGATTCCCCTACACTTTTAATAATACATGTCCAATCTAAATCCATCATACATAATTCATTAAAACTACAACAATAAAATGTTCTCTTAATATTTAGCACAAGTTTATACTACATGCATATACAAGATGATAGGATTCCAACTCACAATTCTCTAAATATTAATTAGGTATAAGCTCACAAAATTTTTGATGCAAGCTCATCGTGCAGGCATTAGAATGGAGTACGTAGACATCTGTGACTATCTTCTAAACATGATAAAAAATCCTTTGCTATATGGTAAGATTTGGAAAAGCAAAACATATTTATTTTGCTTTTGAAACAGTTGAAGTCATTTAATTCTAAGTATACTTATGGGCTGTGTGCTGCAAGATTTGAGATATCGAATAGGGGTGGTTGTGGAATAGGATTAATCGAGGATGGGCCCCCTTGCAATGCAAGAACTCCACATATTAGATAATTGCTGACATGGCCCTGCACCAATAAATTCCAAAGCTACTGTAATAAATAGTAGTACAAAGAATTGATCCGGCTTATCCAAGTATTTATGTAATGATGATGAAGACTAACAACAACAACGAAGTATTTATGTAATGATGGTGAAGACTAACAACAGCAACAGAGTATTTGTGTCCTCATTTGGATGGCTCCTGCAAATTTCAGGTGAACAGCCTCAAATATTTTCGTCCTATGTTTTACTTCTTAAAGTAAAGTTGCTCTTTTACAGTTTTTATGGGTCAATTTTGGTCTAATGTGGATATTGATAATACTATATTAATAGTTGTTGTTATCACATTATATTGTAGCCATGGATAACTTCTTTTTGCTAATAAAAAAATTATATTATTTATTTATGTTTGAGAGTTTAAGCATGTATTTTAATGAGGTATGTAAAATATTATTTATATTGAATTTTAGTAGATAAAATAATTAAATTTCAACTATTAAATTTATTTAATTTGAAGTTATAATGATTAAATATTAAATTAATTTTTCAGTTAAAAATAAACAATTTATCCAAAAAAGATGGTCTCTTAAGCTTTCATAATTATTTCTTTTCATTTCTAAGTTCTATTATATTTAGGGAATTGAATGTGTCATGTTGGGTAAGTAAAATTTCTTCAATCTCAATAAATGTTAATTTTAATCTTTTTTCAAAATTTCGATGAAGGATTGAGAAAAATTGTCTTTACAAAATTTTCCAAAGGGCGCTTGGTGTAATGGTTTAGTCATGTTGTAAGCACCTATAAGATGTTGAGTTCAAATCCTTCAATACAAAATAAAAAATAAATCAATGAAATAATGGAAAAAGTTGTGACATTGGATTTGAAATAAAAACATATTGAATTTAATATTTATAAAGTAAAACTATGAGCATGACCAAGATTATTCCACTTTGAGATTTGTGGTTGAGAGATAATATTTTATTATTATTATTTTTAACCTAGAATATTACCTATAATGACATTTATGAAGAAGGTTGAGTTGCTAGTGGTAGTTGTAAATCTAGTAAATTTCTTAGCATGGGCACTAGAATTGAGTAGTGAAGCATCTTGCATATTGTAGGTGGGTATCATATGATTTGAGTAGTGGATTTGGTTGCTTACCTTTGGTAAAGTCATCATGGAAAATTTGTAAGTAAAATATGATATCTATTTTTAGTAGAAAGGTTACTTTTACTACTTATGGTTCACTCAGAGTGATTTTTACTATTCTCAAAAGATCCTATTCATTTTGAATGAGGTAATTTTTATGTTTTATATGATTTGCTGGTACATTATTTTGAGAAACCGTTTGTAGTGTTCATCTTCTATTTCTCTAAAAATAGAGACATGAGAGTAGTTTTATGAATTATTTTATAGGCGCATATGCTTTTTTAAAATGCTACCAAATTGATGGATTAGAATATTGCACATAAAATTTATTCTGAAATATTAATACATTCTTGAGGACTCTTTTTGATAGTGGAGATTTTTTATTAAAAGGTTTTCTCCACATAACTTAGATGTTGTTTGTTTCCTTATTATAGTTTTTTTATTTAATATCCCACGTTTAATATTTAATATATAATCCACTATTAAGAGACTAATTTTAGATTTTTATAGTTGAAAAAATTTATTGCAAGCTTTTCTTAGTATTAACATTTGGTATTAGGGATAAAAAATTTGTATAGAGAGGGATACCTTTCTAGAATGTGTTGAAAGATTTTTTTGCTACAATATAAGATTTTGATTTTTATGCTTATATAGATTTATGGAGGATTGAAAACCATGACCTCTCCTTATCATTTGGATATTCACAGATCAATATATATTAAAAGAAAGAGATCAATAGAGAGCTATCAAAAAAGATTAAAAACATATAGAATGTCTAGTGAATATTCATTAAAGTTGGACAAAATGGGAACCATTCAATTAAGCCTTGAAAATTACATCCTGAATGTCTCTAAAGAGAACATCACATACAAGCTAAGGAAGAGGATAGGTAAAATCTATCAAACTAAATGTCTAACCAATAAGCTATGTATCTCAAAATATGGCTATATTATTTAAAAATAGAATATTTTGATTTTGGTTAAAGATTATTTAAATATATTTAATGTGATTTTCTGCTAGCTACTTATATAAATGTTAAGTTGGATGAAAAAGGTAAATATATAATTTATTACTTCATTCATTAGAAAAAAATAATCATTGTAATAGTGGTGGTGATTGAATTGTCAAGATTGATAGTCTCATTGCTAATTTTATTTTAGATAAGATGAGAAAATCCATGAATAATGGTTCAAAGGATTCCCTACTTGAAAAAGGATGGTAACTCTAGAGAAGGGATAAGTTGATTTTTTGAAACTTTGGGAAGAGATGAAATGTGAAGAAAGAATATAGAAACAAAAATAAATCTTAATATTCCTCTTTAGAGAAATATTATAGTGAGTGTGGTAGTAATAATTTATTTATTTTTTCTATCACTACTAGTAATGATGACAAAATCATTGATTGTATCACCTCCAATCATATGTTTTCCCACAAGGATTCAATTTTAATTTCTACAACTTATGATGGAGGAGATGTATTGCTTGGTGATAGCAACAATAAGAAAATTTTTGGTTAGAGAAAGGTATAGTTTCTTCTTTGTAATGGAAGGTTTAAAACCCTTAGTAATTTTTACATATTCTAGGACTTTTGAGAAACTTACTTTGTGTATTCAAGTTTAATGATTCTACTATGTGTGGTATTTGACAAGTCTAGTTTTAAATTGGTGATAGGGAACATGGTATCATTTAAATGGTCCTAGTTTGGGACCTTGTTTTTGATAAAGGGAAAAACGGTTTTACAGGGACCCGAAACCACCAAGTTTACAACAAAAGAGAGAGGACAAAAAAGTCCAGTAGAGAAAACAGGCCGCACAGAAGGAAAAAACCAGAAGAAGCAGCAGCCAACCACAAAAGACCAGGAAGGTCAATCAAAAAACCATCCAAAGCACAAGCAAAAGAACAACCGAAACTAACTCATAGTATTTAGAACATACTCTGTCTTAGCCTCTAGGTCCTGCATGTCTTGAACAACCTTCTTAAAAGTCTGGATCATCTACGGCGTGGGAGGGGCCTTCCTTTTCAAATTTTCCTTGGTTCTCTTTGAAATACTAATATCCTCTTCCTAGTTTTTATCCTTAACCTCTTCCAAATCAACCACCAAGGACCCCTGTTGCGCTTTGTCAAGTTTCTCAGTCATAACGTTGATAATGATGGCATTATGTCTTGCCATCCTATTATTCTGATCAACTATTATTTTTACAGTGTTTTTCATTTTTTCCAAATCAATTTCAATTCTTCTGTCCTTGCCTGCATTGTCCTGGATTTCTTTACTGGCACTGTAATCTTTACACTCTGCCTCCTTGCATAATGCAATGACCTTAGCTCCCATTTCTTCCAGTTTACTTTGAAGGGCCCAATTTTTTATTTTTAGCTCATTGATTTCATGAAAAACCCATTTTGATTTTCTGAATTGGTCCACCGCATTTTTCCAAGTTGTACCCATGAAATCAACAAAGGGTTCTCTATCAAGATTAAAGCAGCTTTTAGCTAGGTCGGGGGTTCCAGGGGATCCCAATCTAACATCTCTGTATGACGAAGGGACAACAAAAGGAGAATTAGTATTGGTGCTAGAATCCTCAGAATCAGGAGAGTCTGTAGAATACAAAAAAAGGTTTTTAATCGGAAGATTCTTTTAAGCACCTTTGGGAATGAGAGTAGAACTTCTAGGCTTAGACGTAGTGCAGGCTTTAGCAGATTGTGGGTTTTGGCTTTTCTTACTAGTTTGGACAGAGGGCGGGCTCAAGACTTCTCTCACCGGGCTCAAGTTGGGCTCATTCCTTGAACAACTTGGTTTGGTATCATCCTCTTTAGACTCAGGGGGGACATCTACAATAGTAGGGGTAGGAATTTTTTTAAAATGTTCAACAATTAACCTAATTAGACCAGTATGCAAAATACGATATATTTTTGGGTTTTTCTTGTGGTCTTTCAAACTCTTTCTTAAAGAACAAAAAAGATAGTAGGGGAGAGAAACCTTGACCTTAGAACGAAAATGGTTGAGCAGGGAAAAGTTATAGCCATAGGCCCTCGTGAAATGACCATCCAAGGTGATATACTCCATGATAACACGAAGAAATTTTCTCTAGAGAGTTTTAATGGTGTCAAATTCAAAGAAACTGTTAGAATTTTTCACAAGTTTTAGTCTTTCCTTGTCTTTGTTCAGGAATTTGATCACCGCTTCATCAGAGAAAACCCTATCCCAAAAAAATTTGTGTCCTTCAGCAGACAAACCAGTCACTTCAGCTATGAGGTTTTCATCAAGCTTTACTTTCCTACCATAAAGGGTTAATTCCCCATTATCCCAATTCCTCTCAAAATGTTCTGTAGCTTCCTAATTTGACCCATGGATTTTTTCCAGAAAAGGGAGTAAGCCCCCACTTTTGACTTTATTCCATGCCTTAATGTTTCTAGTGTGCATTTCAAAGTTGTCTGACTCAACTCTTTTTCTGTCACCACCCATTTTAGCAGACACAGTGGGGTAGACAGAGACGAGAATTTTACTTGAAATGGTCCCGCCAAATCTATGAGCCCATGAAGCAAGCCAAAAAAACTTACAAGTTAAGCGCTTAGGCTCTGTCCCATGCAATCTAATGACTGTGATGTAATTATGCCATCCTATCATCATTAATGAGATGACTTGCTTCTTGCCCATGTGACACATCATAGTTCAATAAGGCTTGGACATTAGCACCTAAGTCACTCATGTTTAGCCAAGTGCACTGTCCTTTAATTCTAACCCCTTCATTCGTGAAAAAGTCCGCCACAACATTGGCTTCTCTATAGGCATGTGAAATCTTTATATTATCAAACTTGGCTAAGGTCAAAATAGCATCATCAATCCAAGAATTTATAGTCCACGAGGGGGGGGATCTACCTAAAAGACAATCAATAATATTTTTAGAGTCCCCTTCTAGCCAAAGGTTTTTAAAATTTAGACTATGGGCCAGATTTATAACATGATAAGCACCAACTGCCTCAACAAGGTGATTGGTTTGAGAACCAAGGGGAGTGGCAATCGTACCGAGAAAATTACCATAAGAATCCCTTATGACTCCACCGCAACCCGCCGCCCTAGGATTACCTTTAGCCACCCCATCAAAGTTGGCTTTGGCCCACCCATTAGGTGGAAAAGACCAGCAAACACCCATTAGTCTGGGACCTTATTTATGTTGAATGGTTCGACATTTTTTAACTCTAACAAAGCAATTGGAAATATTGAAAATGTATCTATATTGCGACACTAATGTTTAGATCACATAAGTGAAAGATCTCTTAGGGAAATTATTAATATAAAATTGGTTGATGGTTTTCCTAATTTCTTTATTACTAACAATAGTTTACATGAAAATTCTATGTTGGTTAAATAAAATATATTTTAATTCTTGTTGGAATTCATAGAGTAAAGATATTATTAGAAATAATTTATTGTAATGTGCTTGATCTAGTGGATGCTAGTTCTATGGGAAAATATTGGTATTATGTTTTATTCATTGATAATACCTTTCATTTCACTTAGATCTATTTTATTTGTGTTAAATTTTAAGTTTTCACAAAGTTTAAGGAATTTAAGACCTTATTTAAAAATAAGATAAAGGTGTTGATTTTGGCAATGATGGTGAATAGTATTTTTGGAAATTTTATGTGATATGTAAGCAAAAAAAAATTATTTTATATAAGAACACACCATAAAAACCTCAAAATAATGAGGTTTTAGAGAGGATGAATGAAACTCTAATGGAAAGAGCTAGAAATATGTTGAATGCTACATAGTTGGATCAGTGCTCTTAGGTAGAGATTGTAATTACTATTTGTTATTTGATTAATAAATCTCCTTGTCTAAATCTTGTTGATAACACATCTTGTGAAGTTTGAAAAGGTAACAATCTTATATTTCAAATTTAAGGGTCTTTGGTTGTGAGGCTTATCTTTATGTGCTTTAGGAAAATAAATCTAAATTGGATCCAAAAGCTTGGGAATTCATATTTGTTATAAATAATGAGAATGTGAAAGGTTAGAATATTTAGAATCTACTAATGTACAAAATATTTTCCTATAATGCATATTTAATGCTAAGATTGGGTATTGTCTCAAGGATAATAATCCATCTAGAATCTTGGGGAAGCATATGCTATTACAATTAATCTTGAGAGCAATATGAGAGCATCTACAAAATTATATCAAGATGGTGGATTTAAAGATATCACAACTTTACAAAAAGACCCCTAAGTTAGTCACTCACTACTAATTAACATTTAGATAAACTAATGGAGGTAGGAAAGAACCTATCATATAAGATAGTAGGGAATGGAAAAAGGTTTCCACAAAAAATAATGTAACTCATTTCAATGACGGCAAGAATTTACATAATAATCTTTATAAACATGAATGCTCTAAAAGACCACACCAAAATGATATAAACAATGCTCTCGATCATATGTATTTCAAATAGCAAGGTAAGGTGAATTGAGATTCTCTTTAGAGAGATAATGTGGATTTTTATGACACACCTTTTTGGTGTGAAATTCATTACCATCCTCATGATCGAAAAAAATATGTTATAATTTCCCTAGTTGTTAAAAAATTGAGGATATTCCTTATGAGGACGAGTATGACATATATTATGTATATTTTTTGAAAGTAGTGTATGAATTGATCTACATGTGATTTAATTTATTTCCATACAACCTCCCCAAAGTACATTTTTCTTAAAGTTTTACATAGTTATCACTTGATCATTAATAATATCAATATAAGGGAATACATATTTGAAAACTAGCTATATCCAAATGGTGTATCATTAATACCTTTCAAAATACAGATCAATAAATAGAAAAATATTTCAATAGGTATAATTCAACAGTGAATATCATAGTTTATAGATAAGATCCCAATTTATCATCTATATAAAGATAGAAAAATATTAATACATAAATTTGAGGCCCAATATTTACTAGCTATTAAAAGTCATGATAACAAATTCAAGAGAAAGGAAAATATAGGCGTTAATCATCACAACATAATGCTAAAAATCCATGTTTGATTATCTTATCAATACCATTGCATTGTGAGGTTTATTTATATCTTAGCCTACAATAGGGGGAAGAGAACATTCCATAAAAACTTAATTATATATACTAATAATAATTTTAAGTGGAAAATCCTATATTATTTAATTTTTGAAAGGGATATGGTCCAAAAAGTAAGTGGGAAATTAATAATAATGGTTATATTACCCAAACAATAAGTAATAATTTAATATCAAAGGAACTATAGATTAAAAAATAAGAGGAAACTTAATGATAATGATAATTATGGTTTATACTTATAATACACATTTTAAATTTTATGTGGTTAGTCTAAAATTATACATTATTTACCATGAAAAAATATTTAATTTAAATGTTTAGAAATTCATGGTTGGATGATTTAACTAATGCTAGAATAAATTTTGGTATAATATGATTATTTAATATCCATTACATTTTATCATATTCACTAAAAAATTAAGGTCCCAATTTGAAATATTTTCCAATTCATAAATTTTGCTACTAATTTTTTATTAGAGGCAATCAACCTATCCCACTCCCTATTATGAAGTACACTTCCCACTAGATAATATCTAATAATCACATAACCAAAAGCTTCTTAGTTACAAAAATATTTCATAGGTCATAAATAGTATTTAAATTGAAAAAGGTATATATACAAAATACATGCTAGTTTCCATAGATGATGACTAAGGGCATAGTAAGGATTTAGATATTTTAGCAAATCAAGACACCCTGAATACAAGAGTTAAGCTCTATAAATACACATGTGAATAATCAAAGGAATACAAAATAGATGAAATATCAAATATTGATAATTTGGCCATAACATCTCAACAAGGCCCATTAGAATAATTTTTTTAAACTAGTTATAACCATTAGGTCCTAGGAACTTAGACCTATTTTAAAGCTAACATTTCTAAAATTTAGGGTAAATATCAACGTGTGTGTTAAGGATTTGTTGAACAATTCAATTTTTATTAAGTTAGCCTACATCTTTGGATATTATAAAATATTTAAGACTATTTGGACAAATAAAAAAATATATTATGGCTAATACTATAGGAAAATGTATCATATAGTATGAAACATAGTGTTTGATAGTATATTCTAAAGATTCGAGTTGAATTTGAATATAGATTAAGAAGATATGCTAAAATTTTATGAGTATGCCAAATTGGAAAGAGTCATCCCAATTCATGGAGGAATGCAATGGTTTATGATTGGTACGATGATATATATAAGTAGACTCTACCTTGCTTTGTAAAATTATGTCTCAATCAATTTTAAAAATTGAATAGACATCTTTATTTTATAATTGATTTATTATTTTTATTTTTGCAAATAATTAACTTCATAATTAATATCAAACTTATTTCAAATAAATTCTATTTTTTTCCCTATTATTTTTTGTGGTGTTGTTTTATTATATTTTTAAATCTTGAATTATATAAATAATGATATCGTGTGATATCTATCTTAGAGCCTTAAAGTCTTAAGAAACATAGATAAAACCTAAAAGGGATCCATTAAAATTGATACCAACCCAAGTTCAATAATAAGTTAAAATTCCCTTATGTAGAATGAAAAAAGAAAAAACAAGAAATTGGATACAAATAATGTGAGGGAATCATAAAAATTTGATATTTTAACTTCATAGATGTTTTCACATAAGAATTTAAAATAATGAAAAAATATTCTAAGAGTAGTGAAGAAAAAGAAAAAGATCAATCAATCGATTAATAGCCCTACTTGTGAAAATTTGGGATGTAGGGAACAATAAGGTTTTTAATTTGCATTTGATAAATTAGTATTCTAATTCTACTAAGTAGATTTTCAAAATTTATATTAGATGATAGTAGTTCAAATGTTGTGATGGGAACTCAATATTTATGATGATGATTTTGGCTTTTTATTTGCATATTTCTTGCAAGGCTTTATGTTTGATGTATCTATATATAATTTTGGCATGATTATTTCCTTTTGAAAACATCAAACCATCTAAAATAAATTGGTATCCATTTTCACTCAAGGAAACGAGTGTATTTTATATTGGGATTCAACTATATATGTTAATGCACGAAGATAAATTATAAAATGTAACATGAGTACTTTTAATTCTTCCTTCAAAATAGAAATTCCATTGGTTACAAATTTGGATCTATAAGATCAACTTTAGATGTTTCTTTTGTTAAAAATATCATATAATAAGGGCTTCTTGAGAAAGATTTTGATGGAAAAAAGGTGGAGCATTAAAATAAGGTCTGAAGATGGGGTTTGATAAGAGTTGAATTCATTCCATATCAAAAAATAAAAAAATTGAGGATCTTCATTTAGGGAGTTGAAGATATTCTCCTTTCATCTCTTCATGTGGAATACATTTCATTTCCTCTAATTTGACTTCGAAGATACACCCTTCTATAAAAATGAAAATTAATTATTTATTCATGGAGGGATTTATTCCTTCATTAATTGGTAAGGGATGACTAAAAATATAGAATTAATTTTAGAGGATTACCTTTACTCATGCCAATCAAATACTATCATAAATTGAAGGTAGAAATTCATCATCACATTTGGTAAGTATTGCATGATTGTGTATCTTCACATTGGAGTTTAATAAATTAAGTATTAGAGGATACTTGTTAGAATTCTTAATTGTCATTATGTAAGAAGAGAAAGTACATCTTGGGGGATTCACCTTTAAAGAAATAGCCTATCATGTTCACACATATTGATTTTTTTTTAAATAACTAAAATGTGACTCAATATATCATTTAAGTATTAAGTGAAAAAGGTAATATAAATAATATAATGTGAGTAGATTTTTGGGATTAGTAAGCATGCATAGAATGCATGGGGTGTTTATAAGTGGTATTCTAAATTCTTGATAGACCATTTTGCATAAGGTAATTATATGAACAATCAATCATTATGTTTGTCTTTCTAGGATTGAAAATCTATTTTTTTACACCACATAATATTGTATTATGTCAAAGCCTCATAATCCTAGGGATTTCAACTTAATCCAAACTTTGATGTAGTTAAAAGATGATACAATAATCACATCAAGGTCAAGTAGGTTTAAAAAAATCATACCCAATTGGTATGCCAAGACCATACCTAGGAACATCATCCAATATCTCTAAGAACTTTCTATTGTAATTTAGATTAGTATGTTCTATATAGTTAAAATTTATTTTAGTTAGGGGATTCATTATTAGATTTGGTGTGGAAAAGGTTAGAGGTTTGAGATATACAATTTACTTTAACT